>BSBK01004622.1:665000-950000 GCA_027943335.1 Chamaecyparis obtusa | reverse complement strand
AACCGTCGATCTAGAATCTTAGCCGATTGAGATACCGGGCCTGCTTGACATGTTATATCCAACTCACCGCCCTCGACCAATAAAAAGCCACCAATTCAACATCCTCTGACAGTGGGACCCACCCGCTTAGAAAAGCTACGTCATGGAAAGGGATCAATGGCTGTCGTAAGATCGCAAGCCTCTGACAAAGCCTTTGCACTTTCGTGACAATCGTTGGATCAAGATGGTGTTAGAAGGCTGGGCCCAGGAAAGTATTAAGCCATAACATAGGGAAAAATTAAAGCGTGGGTCTTAGGCTTTTAGGAAAAATTAGGCGCTAAGGACCATAGGAAAAATAAAGGCCGCGAGGGTAAAAACTTAGGAAAAATTAAAGCGGGGGCCAACCAAAAGTATAAAGCACGTGCATTTTAGGACCTTTAAGTGACCCAAAAAGGTAACACAAAAATAGAACAGGGCTAGGGCTTTCAAAGGATTTCTCATACAACGGCTAGTTTTTCAAAAATTTGAACTAAGGGCTTATGCCAGAGACCTAAAAACAACTGCAGAGACCAGGGGGAAAGAGCTAGGAGCCATGAAATTTTTTGCATGTGCTAACAATCTAGATCTGGGGTTTATACCTTTTTGTCCATAGAAGATTTAGAATTTTGATGGGAAGAACCATATTTTAATCTATTAGAAGCAAGTAATTTGACCTCTAGATTCTTTACATGAGCACATAGATCCATTAGACAAGCATAACCATTCAAATATATGATATCTCTAATACAAGGTAATTAATCCTTAATAAAAATGTGTTGTAATTCATTATCAAGAAGGATACATTTCAATTTTAGTATAAAGAGCCTAGGATTGCATGAATCATTAAATTTCTCATCAAATTATTATACAAACTCAAATAAATCTATTTTGGTACTCTATAATCAAACATGCACTTGAAAATAAAGGAAATCTTCAAGTATTGTATCAACTCAAAGCAAGGTATTGGAAAGCCATGGATTTGCCATAGATTTGCCACAATATTAGATGTATAAGGAGTACAATATGCTGGAGAATAATTAACATCTTTCTCAATGAGAATGAAATCAATGTTTTACTTGATTTTATCTAGCTTTTGCATAAATGCAAAAATGGGTAAAAGTGAGAATAGTAATGGTAAATACATAGAAGCCAACAAAGGATCTAAAGGGGATGGGGGAACAGAAGCAAGAAGATGACACTTCATGAATGTGATGCAATGGTACAAGGGAAATGATGGAACTAGGTACATGAAAAGAGGGGGAAGTAGCTAGTAAGATAAGAGGAGAGAATGGAACTAGGAATATGGTATGACTAGCGATAACATAAAGGATGAAAAATGAGGAGCTTCAAAAGTGGAAGGATTAACAACGATGGGATAGGATTTACTAGAAGTGAGAGATGCACATAAGGAGCTAGAAAAATGCTTGGTATTAAAACTTTGGATAATTGCATAACCAAATGGTGCACCAATCAATAAATTATTAAAAAATTCTTAAAAAGTAACAATGCTCTTGCTTGTTCACATAAGTATCACAATCAAAATTAGGTTGTTTATTATGATTAGCATTAATAGAAACCATTGGGATCTCTGCTCACAAGAATGTGATCTAGAAAGAGGAAATGAAATTTTTGAAATATATTAAACCTTAGATCTAAAAAAAAAGAATACAAAACCCAAGATAGGGTAAAAGTAATTTTATTCACCAAAAGAGATAAGAATAATATTATTTATTTACATAAATGTCCCAAAACAAATTTATTAACTAAGCACCAGTACAAATCAGCTACAAGAACAAGAGTTGAGTTAGAAACTACGTAAAGCAATGCACTAAGATACATATGATAATTAAATATATAAATGACACAATTATTTGAAAATCAAACGTAGATAGGATTTGATAGATGTCTAAAAATGAAATGTTAGAATGCAAGAAAATTGATAATAATCATACAAATTTTCTAGAACTCAAAAGATCACAATTTGTCCATTTGGCTCACTTTTATTAGCTTTGGGGAAGTGATTTGTGATTTTGACCTAGGTTCAAAAATCTAAAATTTCTTGTAAAAATCTCATCTTTGCTAAACTCTATTTTTTTTGTTAAAGTACAGCTAAATGTCTATGATATGTTTTATCTAGCTAGATGTGTTGAGGAACACAATTTAAGGAGTTTTCTGGGCAATGATTGATTCTCAGTTGGTCAAAGCCCTATATAGACCAATTTAATGACTAGAATGTTAATGCAAGTAAGGAACATCGTTATCTAAATGAATGCATAAATGATAATGGTGTAAACTACAAAGCTCTTTAATGATTTTGAGTGATTCAAATGAACTAGCGTCGACCCTTAAATAAGTTTTAAAAAGATAAGTGAAATATTACTTTGAATTGGCACTAGTAGAAAAGATTACATTAGATTTAATAATTAAATATAAAATTTAAATGTTTTAAGTTGATTTCTAAAAATCACAAAATTATATGCAAAATTAAACCTGATTAAAAAATCTTATAAATCAGATGTGATTCCTAAAAATGAATATAACCAAAAGGAAGTACATTTTTAAATTATATGCCAACTTTGAGGTAAAAAGACAACATTTATATATTTCTCAATGTATTAAATGAAAAACAAATAAAAATCTTTATTTTATCTTTCTTACAGTTTGTCAATTCTGCACCAGTACTTTGTAGTACAAATTCCAATCTATTCTTACCCATTGTTTGTTAGTGGACGGGGAAAAAGTTGCCACGTGACAGCTAGACAACTGGGTATGCTGAGTCATCGTGATCTTTTGCCAGCCACGCGGTCCTTCTAGTACCATTTTTTGTTTTAACCGTGTCAGGGCAAATCGCCACGTGGCCCAGACAGATAACTTTTGGCAGAAATTCATTCGGCCCATATGCCACGTGGCTTGTGGCAGAGAATATCTTGAGTTGCCAAACTTGCCACGTGGGATCCTAAAGTAAACATGTGCACAAAATCATGGGACACTCTTGCCACTGTTTTATTTGACTGCTGATATGTCTTGTGTCGCACATTTTTCTATTTTTTTGTTGGTTCTTTTTGTGGTGTAAGGCCCACTAGGGCCATTCCTTCATACTCTTTCCCCATAGCATAAAAGTAATGATGGGGAAAGAAGAAAGGTGGTAGGATTGGGATTTTTCACCCAAAAATCCTCTGTGGGGGCAACAATGTACCCACTAGTTTTGAGATTGGCAGGTATATGGAGCCCAAAGTCCTTTCTCTAGAAGGGCCTTGCATATCTCTGATGATTCCTATTGTTAGGATCATTAGGGGTATAACTTACATCAGTGTGCTTGTTCTAGCATGGCCTTTAATATCTATGATGATTGATATTTGTTAGGACCATTAAGAGTATGAGTTGCATCATTGTGTTTGGTCTAGAAGGGCCTTTGATATCTAATTGATGGTTGTTATTTGTTAGGACCATTAAGGGTATACCTTGCATCATCTATTTTGGAGATGGATTTGATGTCTGACAATCTCACTAGAGTTTTGTAGTCTAGTACAATCAAGGATGTGACTTCATCCTTGTACCCACATTTTTCACCCAAAATCCTCTAGTAGGACAACAATGTACTCACTAGTTTTGAGATTGGCGGGTATATGGGGCCTAGTGTGCTTGGCCTTGAAGGGTGTTTGATATCTAATTGATGATTGCTATTTGCTAGGATCATCAAGGGTATACCTTGTATCATTGGATTACTACTTTAGTCATGATTGTACTTCCATTTTGGAGATGGATTTGGTGTGTGGCAATCTAATTAGAATGTTGTAGTCTAGTGAAATCAAGGATGGGACTTCATCCTTGTACCCACATTTCTTCGTGATTAGATAGTATAGTAATTAAGAGATGAGAATTGGTAATTGCAAGTGTACAATAAGAAAATGGGATCAAAGGGGGGGTTAATCACACTTCTTATGGCACATTCAAAAGGAAGATGGCCCATGAGGACTTAAGCGTTGAGCGAATGTAATAATCCTTCACTGTAATCAAGGTTTGTTTAGGCAAGTGTGATTGAATAATGCAAGATAAAGGGTTGGAAAAGAGTAAAAGATAAGTTTTGGGATGCACAAACTGACAAAAAGTAGATACCTCAATATAGACACTAGAAACAGAAACTAGAGGGGGCAACTGACTTGCAAAATCAATTTGAAGAGGATCTGGAGGAACTAGGTCGCCTAGACCAATTTGTTCCCCAGACTAGGTCGTTTGGGCTAATTTGTTCCCTACACTTTTGACTATTTTTAGCTACAGATTGTCTGTGACAAGTTGAACTTCCCAAATTCGATCCAGTTGAAGTGTCACTTGTTCCCGCACATAGAAATAAAAGAAATTGTTGTGTAGAGAGGGGTTTGCCTCAATCAAACCCTAATTTGGAATCAACCTTTATATATATATATATATATATATATATATATATATATATATAATATATATATATAAATATATATATATATATATATATATATATATATATATATAAAAGAAAGCGTGCTAACATAGAGTAAATGTTAGATCTATATCATAAAGTGCATTATACCTTGGCAACACAAGTGCTTCTTTGAATGTGATCAAGAATGTTGATGCAATAGCTTTGACTCCACATAAAAACCTAAAGGAAATCATGAAAGACGTGCCTTGCATTATGGATGTTGTAATTTGTCACAATGCTTAATGGAGAGAGAGAAGAATGACTTAAAGTAATTAAGTCGTGGATGCTTGGATGTATGGATGTTTGTGATCTTTTTCCCTGATGGTAGACTCCTTTGCTTGGCCTTCAATGAGGGAAAAAGGCTTGATCCATAGAGAAAATAGCCTTGAAAACACCTTAGAATGCTTGAATGCCAACTTGGATCCTGATAATATCTCTTGAAATCTTGATTGTGGATATGAATGCTTGAGAATGGTTACCAAGATAAGGAGAGATGGGTTATTCATATATCCCTCACAATATTTTGGAGCTCAAAAATCAAGGAAGTTGATGGGATTTTAGATTTCATGCTTAATCCTTGAGATAGGTCTCTAATGAATTTCGGGGCAAACCTCGAGGAATAGGTTGGCCTGGCCAACATGTTCCCCCAAAATGCATTGAAATTTGGTTTGGGAATTAGGATGGTGGAGAAGATACCAAAATGAAAAGTAGACTAAAGGGAGAGTACCAAAAATCAATGCAAGAGCTCATACATGCTAAAATGGGGCCTAATTAAGCATCTAATTATAGGTGCTTACAATTTAGGATGATACACTAAGGGATTAGTATCAATATATGCGGGGTGGGATGGGATAGGATGAATATCATTTAGTTTCAAAAGAAGTGAAAGTTGGGCATTTAAAGGCTAAATATACATAATGATTTAATTTTTTATTAAAAAATACACAAATGATTATATAATCAAAAAAAGCAAAATTTCATTTGAATCTAATTAAATAAAATGACAAGTACAAAGTATTTTTTGTAGCATGTCAAATAATTTATATCAAGATTCATGTACATGGTTTTTGAGTTGAAGTTATTAACCCAAATTTCATGAATAGTGGTTCACATGAATCAATCTCTCATGAGAATAGATCGTATAACATCACCTAAATGTAATGAGTGCTTAGGCAACTATCCATTTTTATGAGAGATGGGTTCATGTGAACTACTACTACCTACTAAAATATGTACTAATGAATTCAACTCAAAAGCTACTTAGTTGCACCCTAATATAAGTACAATAAAATAAATGTCAAAGAAAGTATGTATTGATTATATTGATATCTAATAATCACCATTGTGACATAATCATAACATATATACAAAAAAAACTTAAGGAAGTATTTTGTTTATGATAGTGTTTTGAATCACACTTTATTGTCCATCATTATTGTGGAAGCAAATGATAGCAATATTAACTTAATTATAAGCACAAAGAGATGTTGCACACAAATGAGATATCTCATCCCCTACATAAACACTCAATAATAGCACCCCAATGCGGCTTGAACACTAGTAGCAAGAATGACAACACCATATTTAAACTATCACATTATTACAATACTTGATAGGAACAAAATAATTTTAACCATTATTAATTTTTGGAATTATCATAGCAAATGGAAGAGTTCTAATTATTAAACAAAATATGAATAAATAATATTGAATAAATTTTACATTGTAATATAATTATTATAATGTTAAATGTGTGTGTGTGTGTGTGTGTGTGTGTGTGTTTAACCATGTGGATCAGGGGTCCACTATCTTATATATAACATATTAAAGCAGTTAGTAGTAGTTTGAGCATGAATTAAAGAATAGAGATGTTTTATTTTATTTTTTTTAAAAATCAACTTTATATGATGGGGCGTTTACACAACTTTATTTGTAAATGTTGTCACAAAAGTTTGCACCCTTGCCCAACATGTTATCCCCAAGCAATCTTGTGAAACATTGAAACAACATCCAAGTGTGGGACTTGCACATGTGAGGTTGAATCTACGGAGAAGGTTGACTTCCTTACAATCAAGGTGCACCTAAACTACTAACTTGAGGGGAAAGGGGAAGAAGGATTGCATAAATTTAAAAGGGATGATGCACTAGATTGAAATTTTGGTTGCTCCCTTCCTACGACTGCATATAATACCAATAAAAACCCCAAATATACACAATTCTTAAATCTTATTCTCTCCCAAGAACAAACATAAAGAGACCCATTTCTCTCCATGAGACCCATTCCTCTAAATAGGTTAAATTAGAGGAGGTGTTTCATCACCCTTCAATAGATCCATATCAAAAAGGCTCTTTCCTCCTTATTTTGAGCTACCCAAGTTTGATAAATATAAAGGAAGAGACCCAAGAGAATGTGTAAATGAATTCTACATGGTGTGCCAAGAGTTGTTCGACCACAATGTCTACCTGATTAGGCTATTCTCTTAAATTTTAAGAGAAAAATCATTAGGAGGGTTCCTACTCCTCTCCAAGGGATCAATTACCACATATACAAACCTAGTTGATAATTTTGTAAATAAATTTTCTTATAATGTAGAACATGAAGTAGCTATGATGGATTTTTGTAATGCGAGATAATGAAATGGGGAAATTGTATCCTTTTTCATAAAATGATGGAAAAGAATTGTAAGTTGATTTTCATAGTTTGTGCTCAAAATACAATTAGTCCAATTATCTATCCCCAACTCAAACCATGAAATGGCCTTCTATTTACAAGTGCACTACATTAGCACGATTGATGAGATCATTATAAAGTGTGCAAAGAAAAAATGCTTTGTTAATAAAGTACATGTGAAATATTTTAAAAGATCAAAATCAATTTGATAAACCCAAATAGGTTATATAGTCTTGGATTATCAAGGCAAAATATTATAGTTGGACAACCAAGGAATTGTAGAGCTTGTGTGTGTGTGTCTGTGCGTGCGCTCTTCAATTCCTTGGTTATCTATGAAAATATAGGCACTTGGGGACTAGGATACATGTTTCCTAATGAAAAACCTAAATTTGTCAATGACACTTCTATGATTTGTAAAGAAACTTCATTTGATGAAGATGTCAAAATCAAGTCCATCGACATCCTTTATGGTGATCTTGCTACTATAAACCTATTTAGTGATAAAACCATCTTTACTATCAACATTAACCCCATTTTCTAGAAATCCTTGATTAAGACCCAATGAAATCACACATATATTGATCTATTTGAAAAGAGTGGAGTAACCATAAAAATAAGAATTATCAAGATAACATCTTGATCAGGGAAAATCATAAAGACTTTGAAATTAAATTAGATGCACATGCATATGAAGCATTGAATCTAAAAGAATCTAAGAAACAACATGTACAACTAAATATAAATGAATACATAAAACAATATAAATCCATAAATAAATTAAAACAAAAAAGAAGAAAAATTAGATTCTAAAACAAAAAGAAGAAAAATATTTAATATTTAAATAAAACAAAATCTCAAAATGAAGGTGTGAATTAAACTACTATAGAAATAGAAATAATTATTATTCACATACAAGGTGTGCACCACCTTTATAGCCATTACTAATCCCAACCCATATATCTCTAAGATCCACAATGGTAGGCAAGATCATTTGTCCCAATCCATTTCACAATCCCAAAGCGAAACTTCCCCTAGTAATCCAATAATCTAAAATTCTAAAGTTCAAAAATCTAAGTCAAGCATTCCAAATTGGATCACTAAACATAATTCAGAATAAACTATTCTATTGTTGCATTCAAAGCTATGTCCTTGTTCTCTTTTTGTCATTTCCAAAAATAATGTCTTGTATTGTTCCTATCTCAACTCTTTTATCTAGATTACCCTATTGTTGGAGCTTGTTTGTATTATTCTAGATATTTATAAAAAATAAACTATTTCATGTATTTATGTATCTAAATAAATAAAATTTAAATGGAGACATTTAACATAAAGATGAGATAACTTTTCTTGACATTGAAGATATTTTCTTATGAAGATAATTTTTTAATATAAAAATGAAGATAAAAGATTAGAATATCAATTTTTAAATAATTATGTTATATATAGAGTATTATATTTGAATCATATTTCACTTTTTCAAATTTTCGAATGATATTTTTTATCCTCACTTTTATACTAATTGAATATGTTGAATAAAATGCATATTGTCCAAACACAAGTTCACACCCCAATCATATCTATAATCAAATAACATGCATATTGTTCAATCACAAATTTGTAACCTCAATCATATACATACTTGGAAAACACACAATCGCTCAATCACAAATTTGTAACCCCAAGCACATCCATACCGGAATAATATACATTTGCCCAATCATAGATTTGTAGCCCCAATCACATCCATACCAAAATAAGGTAGTTTACATATGGTATCAGAGCGGAGTTTCTACTCTGCGGCCTTATGGGTCTTATGCTAACGCTATGCTATGCATCGTGCGATAATGCAAGATTTTGATTTGTCATCATGATGACTAGAAATGCTAGTAAGGGTGGATCTAGTAATGATACTGGGGAATCCAGTGAACGCTTTGACCAGATACTTGCCTTGTTAACTCAGCAAGGTACACTTTTGCAACAGCAAAAGGACAGAATGGATCACCTGGAGAGTAGTATTTAGGGAAGAGGTCCTGCAGATTCTAGTGAGGAAGTATAAATTGCATATGTTTTCATTGATTATGCATGGTTAAATTTACCCCTTGCTACATCCGTTGTATAGAACCTACTATAGGCATATGTGCTGTAGGTTAAGTTACACGGCTGCACTAAGACCATCTGAATCTGCCAGTAGCGAGAAGCTAGGCCTCTCGTGCAGGGACGGGGCGTTCTTCGTGTCAGGAAGAACCCCGGGGAAGCTCATCACTTCTAGAGCTGACCACTCCATGGTTGGGCGGTAAAAGCGCTTGGACCCCACCTCTGTTCTCAAGGAAGCGTAAGGGACTCAGTCCGAGGCTCAGGAGACAGAACCTGATGAGTTGATACTTCCAGTGCTCATATTTCTTCTTTTCTCTCTATCTTTCTTGATGTACTTTATCTAGTGATTGACAAGTTGGTCGACACTTCTGAATGTAATAACTTTGATGTAACCATTTAATTTGTAAAATTGATTCCTGACATCTGCCAAGTTGGTCGGCATGTATCTGTATGTATTATATCTCATGGCTCATTGTACTTTCGACAAGTTGGTCGTTTGTATTTACTTCATTGATGTAATTTTGGACTTATGTAATGCAATGTCGACTTTGTCTTTCGACTTTCGACTTAATATGCTTTTATGCTCATGTAGTGATCTAGCTATAATTCAGTCTTTACATATGGTATCAGAGAAAATAGAACTAAAGAAATGGAACACCCCAAAACAGAGGTTTCAACAAGTTTAATGTTTAATACGGTCTGTCCAAAAAGTGAGCAAAGCTACACAAAGGCACCTAAGCATATTGTATTCGGTGTATGTCCATATTGATAGAACTAAACTTTGCATTCTTTCTCAGTTAAAGTTTTCAGACTGTAAACAAATAAGATAAAGCCATACCTAGCATCCAACGGCTGCTGCTGTTGCGAGAAAATGCTGAAGTAGTTTGCTAGCAATCCCCCTTCCAAGATTTCACCAGTCCTCCAAGTCTCCAAACATTTTTCCTGCCTTTCCCGTGCCTATCCAACAAATAAAACCATCTCCCCCAAAATGAAACTTCCTCCACTTTTTATTACGAGTGGCCAATAACTGTTCTTGTTTTCACTTTTAGTTAAATTGAGAGTAAAACAAAACGGACAAAAGATCACATAAAAATGCGAACACAAATTATTAATTTGAAGCCCATATAGTTATATTCGGACAGTTAACTCATCTTCCCATATAGAAATTTCCTAACACTTAGATAATCACATTCATATGCCCATTTAAATGATATAATAAAATAAACAAAAGCAAACATAAATATTTGCAGATAGTCAGTTTAGATCATTGATCATTATCCACACAAAGCGAAACTAATAAATAATCATATGGTGGTGTGTGTGGCACATCTACATCTGAATCTGACACTAGGCGGGGAGCTAGACCTCTCTCCTCAACCACACCTCTGTCCTCCGACCTGCATCCACTCAAACACTCGACAAGGAAAAACCATCATCAGTAATTCATCACATGTTAAATATGCCTCCAAAATTAAATAACCATTTAAAAATTGCTACATTTGCAAATTCCATCCCATTTGAATAAAAATTTACCATGTTTCATCATTACCTGGTCATGTCGATTCCTCCTACTCGGCATAAGTCGACTGAAGGATCCACAAAAGAAGGTGGTCGCAAAATGGGTCGTGACATAAGAACCCATGGTTGACCACTGCTCATGAAACATGGGGCAACAAGTTTGACTCAAAAACTACGTTTTTGTCAACCATTGCTCATGAAACACGGGGTAACAAGTTTGACTCAAAAACTACACAGTTGAATCTTGATAGCAATATCATAAGATACATATTGCCTAATCACAAATTTGTGACTTCAATCACATCCATACCCAATGACATATTATAGGTCTTCCTTACATAAATGATAATGATTTGTAAAGAAATCAAAGGCAAGTGAAGTGGTGATGATTCAAACAAATCTAATTAAGTTGTCTCAAAATTTAGAACCACTATGCTATTTGTCCAAACAATATAATGAGGTAAATATACTAGAACCTATTTCAAAAAAATGAATTTTGCCAAATTAGATGAACTCATAAGAACTATTGAACCTCACCATAAGACCAAGAACCTGTTGACACATTAAGAATATTATAATATAAATAAATTGTAATCTAATATGAAGCAAGTGCCCAATGGTGAATGCCTCCTCCTTGAGGGAGTTAAAGAATAGAACAACATTGTAACTGAAAAAATATTAAAGACTCATAAATGAGCTTTTCCCTGGCACGTGAACAAGAAAAGGGTTTTTTTTTAAAAACCTGTATCTTGTTTGCATTGTATATTAAGCATTCACCACAAAAAATGTGTCTGTCATGTTCAGAAATAAATAAAAAAGAATTTTTACTGAGAGGCATTGTAGATTGAAGACAGCTTCCCACTCTGCAAGGTTTTTCCACTGGACTGATGTGGTATCTCAATGGTAGTTGGAGACTTGCAGCTGATGACAACCCCATTTGGGAAGTTGTGCAGTCTGTATCCAATGTTATTTCCTCCTAGAACAGTCCACCAGAATAGAGCTCTGATGAGATAGAGAACTAACTTTTCCAGAAGTGAACCTGTTAACCCACTGACCAGAGACCTAAAATATGGTTTATGGAGCTTCCTTGCCAGATTGCTTGAACAGTAGCAGAGAAAAATGAATTGGGTTTCAGATTTTCTTGACATTGATTATAGTGAAAGTCACTGTTACTTTGTTCTTTAGGGTTTGTGGGTCCCTGCAGCTTGTGGTTGTTTCTTCTTTATTGCATGCTCACAACCATTACAATGGCTTATCCCTTACTGTAGGATTGGAGTTTATTGTATGTGTTAAGGGACACGTGGTTGGCAGACTAAATCATAAGACAGTGGGTGTACTATCAGGCCTGATTGTCATTTGGCAGAGAGTGAATGAAAGGACAAACAAGTTTTCTTAAACTACCCATATTTACTCGACTCATGGACTGGTCATTAGTAAAGCAAGACTTGGAAGAAACTCAAAAGAAAGGGGAGCAAACTGCCTAAATCACAGGGAATAAGACATAATTAACTCTGACATTTCTTTCTACCATTTTCAGCACCTGAAAAAGTACATGTCAAATCCCCATCAATTGCTGTTGAACTAACTACTTTTGTATTCAATTGCAGAATCAGATTTTTCAACATTGCCACAGAATAGTCTCCATACAAACAAATACAGATGATCAAAGGATGGCCTTATCTGCTAGGGTTTTGACCTTTTCTACAACTGTGCTGCCACTCGGCCTTCAGGAACTTGCCAAGTTGCCACTCTGTACACAAGAACTTGCCAATATTTATGTTGTCATGTCACTTAATTTATGTGGGGTTACTTTACCTTACCCCTAAGTTGGAGATTTTTTTCTCGGAGAAGCCTTATTTTCTAGTCTTTTGGGAGGATCATTTATGTGGGGTCAGTTTAGCTTAGATTCTTCCTTGAGAAGTCATGTTTTCTAATCTTTTGGGAGGATTTATCTGAGGTTTTCTAGTCTTTTAGGAGGATCATATATGCATGGTCAGTTTAGCTTAGATTCTTCCTTGAGAAGCCCTGTTTTCTAATCTTTTGGTAGGAACATTTATCCGAGGTTAGTTTAGCTTACACCTAAGTTGGAGATTCTTCCTCTAAAAAGCCCTATTTTCTAGACTTTTGGGAGGATCATTTATATGAGGTTAGTTTCGCTTACACCTAAGATAGAGATTTTTTCTTTGAGAAACCCTATTTTCTAGTGTTTTGGATGATTACTTATGTGAAATTAGTTTAGCTTACACCTCAGTTAGCTTACAACTAAGACAGATATTTTACCTCTGAGAAGGATCACGTTTATGACCTGTTGTCAACTTCATACCAACCATATTTCATGTGGGCAGGTCCATTCTATTGAATAGAGTATACAAAAGATCTAGATTAATTGGTTGGCAGTTCTGAGTTTCCATCAGTTCAATGCCCAATTTATTGAATACTCTTCTACCAAAAGTTAAACTTGGGATAAACTCAGATGAGTATCACGGTTGTGCTTCCAGCTCAAATCTGGCCTTATAGGCCCTGTTGTCTTTTCATGTATGCATTCCAAACATTTTCCCTTTACATATGTTCCACACTTTGCCCAGTCCCCATTCTCAGCCAGACACCTATTAGGGGCAGTTATTAGTCTTTTCCTATATTTTACTATCATCTTTTGACTGCAAAGATTAATTTGTCTTCATTACTTAGCACAAATATCCTTTTCCCATCTGCATATACTGTTGGTTTAGAGACTTGGTTATTTCTAACATCTCCCTTTCAGTACGATCTCTTTCTATTTTCATCAAGCATCTGTAGAAGTCTCACTATATTGTCATGAAATTGACAGCAACTTTAGTCTTCCTAACTCCAGTTGGACCACAGGCTTTGGCAGCAAGTGAAAAATGAATCTTTACTTTTGGGACATTACAGTACATTTCAGTGCTTTTCTCTATGATTTATACTTCACTACTTAGTCTTGGGTTTGAGTGGAACTTTCAATGGTACAGATCTTCTCTATAGCTGCCCATTTGATGGGGCAGAGTTTGATGGGTAGATATTCTATTCTAGTCTCTAAGTAGTGGAAACAGTAGTGATCTCTGTATCTAAGTTCACTGTTGCCTGCTGCAAAAATAAATTGAATCTCTGCACATGTGATAGCAACCATGATAACTCAAAAAGAAGTGGGATTTATGCTTTTTAGTGAGCCAGAATAATGTGACGTGCTTTAGGTTGTCTTATTAGTCGGTTTGGGGTATTGTTTGTTTGATGTGGTGCCTTTTGTAGCAAAGTTGAATGATCAATCAGTTACCAGAAAGAGAAGATAGATTAGTGTCCATAGTGAGATGGGAAGGAGCTCCATAAATGATAGAAAGGGAATTAGAGAGATTAATCAATTAACTAATTGTATTTTATAGTCTATGATATCAGACAACTTGTCATAACTCGGTATGTTTTTATCATTTTTTTTGCCATGTTTACAGCATTGTGGATGTCGATTATAAGAATCAAATCAGTAGAAATTGTTGTGTAAGATAGTGCTATTTTGTGTGGAGAATAGCTGTGTCTAGCTTGTGACATCTCTTTCAGGAATACAAGTTCTCTACCATTAGGCCAACTCATTAACAAGTATTATGCTTTAGAGCCCTTCCCCACTTCGAGAAGATAATATACTAGCATAATAGATCTTACAAATCTCAGCCCTTATTATTATTTTTTATTTTAGATTCATTGATGTTATTCAATTTAGATTTCATATATATGCATAGAGAAGGTAAATCAGTGCGAAAGTTATAAATAGATTTTAAAAGAAGACAATACAATCTTGTTGTTTATTGTTTATTAATTGTATGTTTTTAATACATTTTAACAAAATCTTGAAGATACATGTTAAATAAAAAACAAATTGTTACTTGGTAAATGTAAACATGCATAATGTATTGTGTTTAGTCTATCTTGAATGTGTATTACACTTGATATCCACAATTTTCAAATCTATTTACCTCATAAAATATTTATAGAACTCACACTTATCATTTAAAAGCATAGAATATATACCTCCACCATATTGAATTATAAATGTTGTGACCCACTTGTAGCACTTCACCTTTCCATCCACCACACAAAGGAAGCATGCAATTTGATCTATTGATGGTTGGTTGAGGAGGAAAGGTAAAATCTCTTTTAACATGCCTCTTTACCTTTTTAACTTGCTAGTTATTAGTTTAGTGGAGCCTCTTATTTGAGTAATTCCAAGACATGCATTCATCATTGATCATGCTTCATGCCATCTTAAAGGTGTAAAGGTTATACCAACTCTCCAACTCATAATACATTAATGTATTGTTTATTCTTTTCTTTTTTTTTTGGAACATTTGAACATGACTAAAGGTACAACCTTTTTAAGTTCCCCACTAATGAAAGTCAATTCTAATAAGAAACTTTGTATATGTAAATAGGATTGAAGATAAATAGATGAATATGTAAATGTAAGAATAATACTAAGTAGTTATTCTTGAATTCTATTTTTAAATATTTGCAATAAAAAAATCTAAGTAGTAACATCAAAATATAAAATTATTACATTTTTTTTGTAAAGAGGAAATAGTTTAAATGAAATTTAGTCTTCATTAATCTTGTAAAATATATGAAATAAAAAATTATGATTATTTTCTTGTACAATAATCTTCAATTTCATTCACCTACTATCATAAGATATGCTATAAAGAATTCTATTAAAAACAAGAGTAGATACTCAATAAATCAAAATGACTAGGGGAAGAGTACTAGTTACCCTGTTCACTGGATTTCGGCCTCCTTTCTGAAAAAAAAAAGGTTAATAATTAGATCAATTGTGGAGCTTTATTGGTAACTACGGTGTACAATTATTGGGGCATTTGTGCAATCGTATTGAATCCATTGGTGCAAAATCTTTTGGTTGTCACAATGAATGGGTAATGGGGCGATAGGAAATATATTTTGGATGACACTTTGAAATGACTACTTTAGAATGCTCAAAATTAACTATAACGACTACTGATGATCTTCCGCTATACACCATAAAATTCATTATAATAACCACACCCAAAAAAAATTAAAATTAAAATTTTCCAATTCAAAATATTTTTGCAGGTGCAATGCTAAGTGCATGACTAGTAACTAAATAACTATCTTATGAAGCCCAAACCATCTTACTATCTAACACAAAGCCAATTCAAAGAAATGTCGTGCTTGCAGATTTTGAGCCCAAAAAGAGGAAACTAAGATTAGCCTTAAAGAGTGTGAATACAATATTCACACCATATTTGAAACATTACCTGAAAAAGTAGAACATAAACGTGTAAGGAGAATTTGTGCAAAGGAGAATGTCTAGCTGAAATGTCTATAGAAGATGTACCTGTCATGCAATGTGTATGAAGGAATTTGATTCCTTAACCTCCTCAGCTACAGTAACATGTTGGACATCACTTAATATCATTACTTACAAATACAGTAAACCCAAGAAAAAGAATATATACAGCTAATTGTTTGACTATACTAAAGATGCAACAGTAATATAATATTCTCATGCTAAAAGAGAAAATGTATAAAATAAGGAGCTTGACTGACCAAGCTAGCCATGCCAACAAATCACATGGCACTGTTAATCATATCAACAATAGTTAGTTGATCACAAGAAAGTTTCCCATATATTAATTTTCAACAAGAATACTGACAAATGCAAAATGCTTGTTGATGCTACAGAGCACTACATTAACTAATAGAATACTGTGGACTTTTTAAAGCGTGCATAATGGAGGACCCATTTTTTTGTTTATGTACTTCAAGCATGTAGCCATTCACATATCCTTAATTACTGATTGACATAAGGGTTTAGAGAAGCTTCCTAATTAATTGTATAATCAAGCCCTGTTGAGAGCAGACAGGAAGGGCAGCAGATGCTGATCTACAGTCAGAAACTGTCTGAATAATGCTGATTCTGTTTATGATTGTGTGTGTACAAAGGACACTTCCAAAGTCAGCAATGTCCCACTCATCATCATATTCAAGAAACAGAAACATATAATACTGTTTGTATGGTAGATAATGAACTTGGAATGGTGTGGTGCACCTCCACAACAATGTTTGACGATCAAATTGGGGAAGTATTTTGCCAAATTGTATTGATATGGCTATGTTTCAAGATCCCTTTCTTGTCTCTGTTATCTGCTTGGAGATATTTGGTACTTTGGCTTCTGTCTTGATGTTCTAATGGAATCCAGGAACTCCCATGAGACTGCTAATTTCTTTCCTAAAAAACCCTAATCTGCAAGCCCTAGTGTGAACTAGCAATATTTTAAGACCATGAGGAAAGGAATCAGAAACCAGCACTGATTAGCTGTATAAAGGGCTGATCTTGGCTGAATATGATGAAAGATCCCTTCCTAAGAGAGCAATTTTGATCTGTTCAATATGCTTCCAACTCAACAAACATTTTTATATGCTTTACCAGCCCCACCATGAATAGTCATAATTTTTGATACGATCCATACAAAAAATTCTCGAGCAATGGAGTTGACAAAGCTTTCATTCAAGTTCAGCTGCCGTGCTTAATCATGGTGAGAGTTGGAATGATTCCCTTGGATAGCTATTCTACTTGGCCCATACAATGGTAAATGGAGATACGTATGATCAGAAGGTTTACTGCATTCCGCACATTTGATGTAAGAATAGGAAATATGAAAGTACTGAATCCCAATTCATGCAAGGGAAGCAACTGCAAGACTCAAACTGTGACAAAAATCTGTACATTTGACTTATATAGAAACATAATAAGAATTGCCCATTAGGTATTGCTGCACAAAATAAACGAATACCTCTAAAACAAATCAAAGAATGCTTTAAAACTGGAAAGTATATCAGTTTGAAACATTTTTTCAAACAACAGTAGCTGAGAATAAAGACATACAGGATGAACAAGTTAGGAATGTATAGAACTGCAAAATGTCAAGTACAGAACTCTGTACAAACATATCAGAGATCTTATTGTTATAAAATAATGATAGTCAGCTTTTAGTTGCCTATACACAAATCGTGGTCCATCAGTAATTGTTTGCTGATGAAACCAATCCACAAATTTCAAGATCAGGGCTTGAAGTCTTCAAGTCTAGTCCCTTGAAGAACTGACAAAAACAAATTTATGCCTAATATCCTTGTAAAAAGATTTTTGTATAGAACGAATGCTCAAAATATTTGAATCTCCAGATGCACTTGTTTATCTAGAGTGGCACAAAGATCAAGATGCCGGCATCAAAGCATGGGTAATCTGGTGTGTCCTCAATTCATCCATAGATGCGAACTTGTAGCCACATATGTTACACTCTACATACCTAAAGCCAGCATTTGACACAGCTTCAAGCATCTTTATTCTGTGATTAACACTCTTAGCAAAAGCAGGAACAACTTCCATCATGCCATAAGCAGCTTCAAAATCTTCTTCATCCACTGGTGCTGGCTCGTTGAGATCAAAAAGTGGCTCTTTTTTATCCCTCTGCTTTGGCTGTTTCTCTGTTGAAATTACACAGTCTGCTGTCTCTGGAACTCTTTCACCACTCCAATGGCATCTCTTGTGCCCACCAAGAGCTTGACCTGATGAGAAAACCTTGTGGCAGATTGAACACTCATGGCCCTTGGCCTTCTTGATTGGAATTGCCAGCTCCATGTTCTTTGCATGAGCCAAGTTACTCAGATTAGCTTTCTTATCCTCTTCTCTTTCATGTGAAGAACACATATCAATCACATCAGCTGGGTGATACTCCATCATCAGTTGACTGCTGCCATCTTCAGTAATTTCTTCCTCTGTCACCTCCTCCACTTCCTCATTGACATAGGTTATTGCAAAGCAACCCTTCACTTTCCTGTGACTTGCCCTGTGACCTCCCAGAGCCTGATGGGAATTGAAGAGTTTCTTGCATGTGTTACATTTATATTTGCCTGCTGTTTCAATCAGGCCAGCACCCAATCCAACAGGTCTACTAATTTTATCAGTCCTCTTCCTCTTCTTTGTCCTGCCCAGATCCTCTCGTCCTGCATCCAGATCCTCACTACTTTCCTGATATTCACACTTCCTTGTCCTTGAATGATATACTGATTCCTCTGTCAACTGTCTCTCCACTGGTCTGTCAACCTTATTAGTAGTATTGGTTTTATCAGCACTAGAAGCAAGCATCACAAGAAAACGGGCAGCATCATTATCACCCTCCAGCTCCTCAGTATTATTATCCACATCTTCACCGGCAACCTCCTCCAGTTGAGTTTGAATAAGCCTAACTGGTCTTCTCCTACCTCTCTTTGCAGTGACAGACCAGGTGAGGAGGCTGCAGGAGACAGGTTCATAAGCTTCGTCTCTCGACTTCATGCTCTCTCTATCAGTCTCATCATCTGAACCTGCCTCTTCTTCTTCTTCTTTCTCTTGCAGATCTTCTAAATCCTGGGAGCTCTGCCAGGACAATGGGGAAAAACCACCCGGAGCAGCAGAATCAGCAAAAACAATACCATGCCCATTGATATTGTCCTCATTATCATCATCACTACCATAGGTGTTATCATACGGAGGCTGAATTCCCCTCCATTCCCTTTCAGGATGGCACCTCATATGACCGAACAGTGCTTTGGATGAGGAAAACTCCTTCCCACACTCAACACAGGCTCTGCTGTCCTTGGTACTCAAATCTATACTGAACTCCTCGTCTGTCAGCCTCCTACTCCGCTTGGGATTCCTTCTCAGTGTGTACAAAGACACCATCTTGTGATCACTCAATTCCTCCTGTTCAACATCCATATTCATACTTTTCAACACTCTGTAGTCCTCTTCCTCCTCCTCCGCTTCTTCTCCTTCCTCTTCAATACTACCAGTTCTGACCCAGTTGGAATTCCCATTGGATCTACTTGTGGGTACCTTGGATTTCTTCATCCAGGTATCTGTTGATGAACGGCCACCCCTAGAAACAATTCCACTGCTACATGAATCCCCATTAGACCTACTGGTCCCATGCACTCTCACATGACCGCCCAGAGCCCTCCCTGAGCTAAAAACTCTGCTGCAAAATCTACAAACATGGCGCTGGCTACTGCTGCTATTCTTGTCGCCCTGCTTAATGAAATTAGAAACTGCCACAGAATCTCCTGCCTCAAAACCAAGCTCCGAAGCAGCAGGACCAAAGCTTCTGGACTTGGAAACTACCACCGAATTCTCTCTAACCACCTCAAAATCAGTCTCTCCCATCACCGATTCCTCAGGGGATTGAGATTGAGATTGGGATTGAGATTGAAGCTTCTTACTCATCTTCTCCAAAACAGTGCAGCTGGGATTCTCAATCCCCACAGTCTCCATGCAATCTCTTGCATGCTCAAAACTGGGCTTTCTCCCAGAGTCCACACCATGACCCATCATAACAAACTAAAAACTCAGAAACCTATCACAGATCAAAAATAACAAACCCAAGAGCATAGATAAATCCCAAATCAACTCCCTAATCCAATGTATGAATACAGAGAGGCAGGGGGAAGTTGGGAAGCTTGACTGTCAAGTTCCGAATTGGCCGGTCTATTAGACACCCACTTTCAAATCCACCTTAAACATCATATCAAGCTTTGAACTTTGCTACATCCACCTCAGACAAAGTTAAAAGTAACAAGACAAAATCTAAAAGATAAAAGGAAAAGCCCAAGACGGTAAGCTCATCATCTAGTCCAAATCCAATAAACTAAAGTCTCTGCAAATTCTTCCCACCTCACCATTACTCTTTCGGCAACCACTCAATCTGAAACCTGTTCAGAGTGGTGAAAAAGCAAGTGTATGGCCTAAAACCCAAGCTCAATCCCATGAAGAATAATACCCACATGCAGAAAACGATCTGTTTCCGGCATGGAAGGAGAACCCAGTTAAAAATTTCATTGCCATTTCAACACCCAATAATAACGACAAAAAAACCGAACTACCAACCAATATGCCGCTCCCGGCCTTAAAACCCTGGAGGTATCTCTGCTCACTGACCGTCGGATGGAGACTTGCTCTCTGTTGCGCGTCCAGTCAGTTCCATCATGCTCATATGTTAACGCAGCAGCAGACGGAATGGAATACTAAAATCAATATATAAAATCAGCAGAAGAACACTTTGTGTGAGCCCAAGCACCTTGGATTGCCCACTATCATAAATTCGATGCCCGTATGACCGTATTTGTAGAAAATTTTCTTGAAATTCGATCAAAACGGAAAAAAAGGGGAGATTTTGATTCAGATAATGGGTTGAAATCTTGATTGATTCAGATAATGGGTTGATGAAATCTTGATTGATTCAGATGGTAGGTTCAAATTGTGATTGATTCAGATCATTGGTTGAAATCTTGATTCATTTATAAGATTTAGATGAAGGTTTATTATTATACATCGCATCGTTTGAGAGATTATTAAACGAACTCTTTGTAAAAATTAATTTTGATTCTCTCAATTACAAAAAAATTAAAAGATTTTTTTAGTCCAACTTCCAGAATTTGAAGAAATTTGAAGTTTGTATGGAGAATTTTTGTGACAGGTAAGGTCAACCGTCATATTTAGGCCAGGGATGACTATTGTGCATGCAATGAATTGACAGGGATGCTGACGTGTCAGTGAGTGATTCGGCATAACCGGCGGTAGCTCTGCCAACTAGTCGCTGTCAGGTGATGACGTCATAAGTGGGGTGATGACGTCATCGCACGGGTAAATGGCATCAACAATCTTTGAAGTCTTGTATAACTGAAAACTGTTTTTCTTTTAGCGGAAATGAATTCTTTTTTTAAATGCATTTAATTTTCTTGTCCTGATTAAATGGTGAGGAGGTTTTACTTTATTCTTTCCATGTTATTTTATTAAATGTTTTAGGTATTAATTATTTATTGTTTTAGTTTGGATCTATTTTTAGATGATCACCAGGGGGTTTTGAGAAGTAAAGGAGGTATAAAGCTGTTGGGTTTGATTGCGAGGAAATTTAAGGGTTTAATTTTTTTAATAAAAAAAAATATTAATTTGAAATATTTATAAAAATGTTAATATAATATTAATTAATTATAATTGTTGTTTTGATATTTTTATTTGTTAGGATCAAGAGTGTAAGTATTGAAAATAAAAGAGAAGATGTAAATTTTAGAGTTTAATTTTTGTAAGGAAAATATATTTACTTAAAATATATATAGAAATATTAATATGATATCAATTATATATAAAAAAATTATTTTGATGGAGTAATGTAACATGTGAATTCACAAGTTTGGGATCTAGGATTAAAGGTGAATAGGTGGCAAAAACCTAATAGATGGAGTTATAAACCCGGAGCTAGTTGGTAGAGAGGGTCCTACAACTTTGTAGGCAATTGGAAGGATATGGAGATTCCTCCATTCGACTCGGGGGTGACAAAGTGCCATTAGGCATCAGGTAGGGGGAAGCAAAGCCAAAGTTCTTCACGAAGCAAACTGGTGTGAAAGGAAAACCTAACCATGACCAAAGTAGAGCAAAATAATGGGAGACTAAGGAAAATGATTCACAGAAAGAAGGTGTTGTAGAGAATGACAAGTGGAAACCCTCCCACAAACAACAATAAGGCCTTTGTCATTTCAACAAAGATCCTCAACGGGCAATATGGGAGCATTTCAAAGATTTCAATTTTTTTGTAAAATGGAGCAGAGTAGGCAATTTGATTAAAAATATAACCAAATGGTGATCTAAGCAATTTCAAGGTTAGGTAAGTGCTAGATCTTTATCGAAGGGTTTCTTTCTCATTGATTGTGTTAGTAGATAACTCAAAAATGGAACTATATGGAAAACCACTATTTTTTGAAGGTTTATGTTTTTATTGCATCAATTGGGAGCCAAATTTTGATCCCAACAAGCATAAACACAAAAAAAATTCCAAAATGGATAATTAGAAAACCTACCATTGGAGTATTGGAATATAGAAGCCTTTAAAAAATTTGGGGAAGCCCTAGGCACTTTTCTAGGGGTAGAGGAAGATTTTTTCTTGGAGAAACCAACGGTGAAAGAAAAAATCATGGTCAACACGGACATGGATCTGCAATATCTAGACAACCTGGTGTACCATCCTAAATTGTAAGTACTTATAATTAGATGATCAATTTAGCCCCATTTTAGCATGTATGGGTTCCCACATTGATTTCACACTCTCCTAGAACAATCATCAAACCTTTATCAATTTAAATAAATATTATAAGTCCTCTCATAATTAATTCTCACCCAAAATCGATGTGAGCCCTTATTTCTAGGTGTGCTCCTTTATTATTTCACCAATTCAATCACTTATTAATCAACATGGGTCCTATGTTACTATTGTGGCCTTTGTACTTCTTCTTGTCCTCGTAATTAGTTGTACCTCAGAATCCAACATCCCCTCGCTATGTGAGACCTATGAATCCGATTTCATGCCTGATTAGAGGGAAGAGGGCACCCATGGAGTCCTCTTCTCGGGAAGAGGGCACCCATGGAGTCCTCTTCTCGGGAAGAGGGCACCCATGGAGTCCTCTTCTCGGGAAGAGGGCACCCATGGAGTCCTCTTCTCGGGAAGAGGACACCAAGGCATCCTCTTCTCGGGAAGAGGACACCAAGGCATCCTCTTCTCGAGAAGAGGACACCCAAATTTGAATTGAGGGCTGATCTTGTGGATTTTTAGCAGGATCTCTAAATTTATGTCAACCTCCTTTGAGTTTTGAGCCCTGAAATAGTGTGAGAGGTATATAAGAAACCTATCCCTCCTCATTTGGACATCCATAATCAATATTTCAAGGGCTCTCCTACAATTATGTATCAAGCATTCTCAAGCAAGATTTCAAACATTCTAAGGTGTTTTCAAGACAATCTTCTCCATGGATCAAGCTTCTTTCCCTCATTGAAGGCCAAGAAAAGGAGTCCACCATCAAGGAAGAAGATCATAGTGTAATTATCCATCTACATACATTCAAGCACTCAAATCCTCAACTCTTCAAGTTATCCTTCTCTATCTCGAGCATTGTGGCAAACTACAAAATCCATTACACAAGGTTTATCTTTCATGATTTCCTTTTGTGTTTTTGTGTGAAGTCAAAGTTGTTGCATCAACATACTTGATCATATTCAAAGAAGCATTTTCATTATAGAGGAATATGTGGTGAATGCATTGTTTCATATTTGGAAAGTATAGGGTCTGATGGACAGTCTACAATTGAGTTCAATCAAAAGGGTTGGGAATGAGATGCCTTGCTCACCTCTTCCCAAGAACAAGATGCCATGGGTGACCTCTTCACTGTAAAGCAGCCTCAAACTAAAATAATAGGCTAGTGGTTGTATTTGGTTGCTGTTTTTAGTAACTATGAGTGGTTGTATATTTTATGTCAATCTATGCATTCTATAACTTGTCATTTTTCCTATTTTGTCTTTTATCTTGCATCATTCAATCATTGAGCAATCAAGAGGAATGACCCAAGTGGGGACAAGCTTATTGCCGGCTATTCCGACCCACTATAAACTCAAGGCTATCAAGGACACAAAACCTTAGTAGATGTAGTACTTGTCTTCGCTTGATGTGAGTACTTGTAGGATTGTGACCATGAAGAAAATGTTGAGCAAGAATGCTTAAGGTACTCTTGTGGCCGCGAGGTCCGTTACTTGCTGCAAGGTAAGGAGTCCTTTTAGGGAGCAAGGGGGGTATTACGAATGGAAGCCCTTACTAAGAACCATAGGTAGGGGCCACCCTATTTTTTTGCTTAGCTTCTTGGTGCAAAGATTGATCCAAGTGGAATAACTTAGATCACCCCAAGATTACTCACCATCTGTGTTCCTTTGGTTGTGTCATTGACACCTCCATGACAAAGCCAACATCTATTGTGGGCAACCACTTTGTGTGAGGCGATGGAACATCAAGTGTGGGCCAAGTTGCTAAGTATTGAGCCTTTGTCCTTCTAGGTTAGTAAGTGCTTGAAGTGTTCTCGCTGTGATCTACCCGTGCAAACGTTCTCAAACATACAAACATCGCGGTAGTGCTCATAGAATTTTTCATTTTGATATCCCAATTGTTTGTCTTGGCAAGGTTGCCTTTTATCTTGCACAAGTGTTTGATGGCATGTTCAATCACCTACTGTTTGCAAACTTGCCTGAATATTGCTATCACTGTGTTTGAAATCAACAAATTACCCATCAAATTGAAAAATTGACAAAATTACCTTAAAAAATTGAGACTTTTTATGCTCACTGGTCAAGAGTCGTACGACACTGAAAACCAATTGCACACTATTTCAAAATTTATCGTATGATACTTCATTCCTAATTTTTTATTGCCCTTTTTGCCTAGATTCTATCGCATAGGTTGCTTGGAAAGTATCACTCGGTCTCTGTCAGAAGTATCGCCTGGTCAGCTTTTATCACCATGTTTGCTTGGAAACTATCGCCCAAAATCCTTTTGCTATCTCACTACTGCCGAATTTTAAATTTCATTTGTTGAGTGTCTTTTCCTATTCTTACTCAACCCTAGTCTATTATCTACATGTTTAAGTTTGTTCTAGACTGAGAAAATGAGTTAAAACTATGGGATTTGAGTTTCCCAAATGCTACTTTTTGATCACTTGTCATATTACGGTTACCTCTTTCGCTACTTGCTAATTGAGCTTCTTGCTCATATCTCGGCTTGAGTCAATTGATTACTGTAAGTTCTTAAGCACTTTTGACTAGCCATCTTTATTGTTCTATCTTGACATGTGGTCTTCTTTGGCTTTTCTTAGCTCAATATTTAAAAATTTTTGTCTCATTTTATTAGTCAACCAACATTCCTTTTTCATGCCAGTTTCAACTTGGTCTCAATTCGAGCAAGGGAGTCACCCTGCATTCAACTATATGTAGTTACCCTCACCCACAAGATGCTCACGAGTGCCAGTTAGCAATGACCTTTCCAGTCATAACCAATCTGAGGATTCTAAAGTCACCCCGTGGTACAAAGGGGGATTCCTCTTTTCCACATTCAAGACCTCCAAAAGCACAGATAGTGTCTCACTCACTCTGACTGAGCAAGAAAAGTTCTACCGTTTGTAAGAACATTTTGAGCATAAGGACAACCAAGCACATTTAGACAAAATGGATGCTACTACGTGCATGGCTATGAAGGGGATGTCTCAAGAACAACCTGCGATTAGTGGCTATGAATATAGACCCCCTCCTTTTGGTACTTTGGGTAACTATGGCAACAACACGCCACCAAGATCTCCTCCAAGATGGACTTTTGCTACTCCTTCTTCACCTCCTAGACCTCCTCCCTCTCAACATGAGGAAGAAGCCAATGATGAGGTTTCTAGTGAAGAGCTTATGAGATTTGAACAAGATGAAGCCTCCCAACATATGATGCTTAAAATTTTAGAGCGAAATGGAGATCAATACTTTCAATACATGACTTCTAGGGGATACAAGCTCCCTCCTAGCTATTATGTATGCCAGATTGTTCAAGAAAGAGTACCAATTGAATTGGAAATCCTTAGAGATGAGTTGCAATGAAAAAATCAATGTCTTGCTCAACTTGCAATAGAAAAGGAACCTCCAAAGGTTTCTTTCGTAGAATATATTTGTGCTCTTCCTTTTGATAGGAGTCTATACATGGTCCCATTTCCTAGGGATATTGAGGTTCCCAAATATGACAAGTATGATGGAAACGGTGACCCCCATGACCATGTGCATCACTTTTACGCTCTTAGCATGGACTTCCTTCATGAAGACACATTTCTTCTATGATTGTTCCCTAGAAGTTTAAGAGGACAAGATCTAGAATGGTTTGCGAAGTTGACACCACCTCTTAAAACTTTTGATGAGTTAGCTAGGCACTTCACCCAACATTATTCATACAACATCCAATAGCCTATCACCATGATAGACCTCAATGCTCTAAAGAAAAATCAAGGTGAGCCATTTTCCACTTACTTACAACATTGGAGGTCATTATATTCTTGATATCCTCGACAGCTACCCGAAAGGGAAAAGATTGACATTTTCGTCAACACTCTTGTGCCAGAACTATATTATGATCTAAGGAAACAATTGTTCTCCTCTTTCAATGACATGGTTGAAAGTGCATATCGGATTGAAGATGTGGCCATAAGAAAGGGGGATATTGTTATTAATAAAGATACTAGGGGCAATGGCAAGGACAAAAGAAAACCTTGGAATAAAAACAAGTATGTTGTTAATGATGGTGTTGTGGATGTCCCAAAAGCCAAAGAACCTGCTTTCAAACTCTCTAATGCTATATACGTAGTGAAACAACAAGAGGCTGCCAATGCTCATAGTGCTCCTAAGCCTCAACATGCAGATAAGCCAAAGAAGACATTCCAATGACGAGTCTACACTAAGTTGGATGAACCGTACAATGTAATTCTTAAGACTCTAGTTGCCAACAAGTATCTTATGCTTCCTAACAATTCTTGTCCCTATGATCCACCAGTTAAGCTTGATTGGTGGAGAGAAGATCATTTCTGCCACTATCACAGGAACAAGGGACATAAGACAAACAATTGTTTTAAACTTAAAGACGCCATTCAAGATCTTATTGATGGAGGCATGGTGCTCACAGATGGCTTAGTTAAAAATTCTGATCATAAAGCTTTCAAGACTCCTCTACTTGAATATGAGAAAGCAGAATCCTCTCAAGAAAATAAGAAGAATCATGATGCAAAGATCAACTATACATATACTCCTAATTCACCTATGATCAACATGATAGAGCCTGTTGAGAATGTTCTTATGGTGAGATCTCAAGATGATAATAACGCCAATCACAGTATGCCAAAGTTGGTCTTGCAAACACTGAATGGTTCATCTTCCCGAAGTGAGACACTAAATGCTGTTACTAGGGGGCAAGCCAAAATTGTCCTTAAAACCGTGCATGATCCCAAGCAAGCTTCTTCTTCCAAACAAGCAGTTCCTTTAGTCTTGTCTAGCTATGACCTTGTGCACCAATTACATCAGACACCCACTCAGATATCCATTTTTGAGTTGCTTGAGCTATCCCCTTTGCACAAAGAGATTCTTGATAAGGCCCTTCATATAGTAAATGTTCCCAATGACATTGATCTAGATTTATTCTAGGCTATGGTCAACCACATTGCATCTCCCCACTACCCATCCTTTTCTGTAGAAGATGACACATCTCTTAGTCACCCTCATAATCTGGGTTTACACATTGAAGTTCTAGTCTACCATACCCGAGTCCGCCGAGTCCTGATAGACAATGGTGCTAGGTTAAATATTGTTTCTTTCCATGTGGTGCAACTGTTGGGATTGTTTGAATTAGCCATAGATCCCAGGTGAAAGATTACCATAAAAGCATATGATGAAGTGGAAAGATCTTCCAAAGGTCTTATTGTGCTACCTATCCGAGTGGGTCCTATCACAAAAGATATTGTGTTCCAAGTGTTAGACATCCCACTCGCATATAATATTCTTCTGGGTCAACCTTGGATCCATGAAATGCAAGCTGTCCCTTCCACCTATCATCAGTGTGTCAAGTTTCCACACAATGGAGCTGAGATTGTGATTCCTGGGGACAATGCTATTGCTATCAATACTCTAACTATTGCTGAGATGTTTGTTCCTCACAAAAAACCTTCTCATGATCATAATGCGTCCCTTATTGCTGCTGAGCAAAAATTAAAGATGATGAGTATTGGTATGGGGGAATATACATTGGACTCTGTTGTTGCTATGTCTACTTCTCCTAAGTCCTATGGTAGACCTTCAGACAAGACAAAGCCTTATGCTTCGACCATGATAGTTTTTGGTACATTTGTTCAATCATCGATACCCTTAGAGGCTGAAAAAGAAGAACAAGTTGTTAGGGAGTGGATTTATAGAGAAGAAGAAGACAGTATGATAGTTTCTACTCCCATTTCTCCTAAATGCTATGGTAAAGGCTATAAATTGCTGCAACAAATGGGCTATCAAGGTCACGGACCTTTAAATAACAATGGGCACGCTCTAATTGAACCTTTGAGTCATATTGATGGCCGGTCTTCTAAGGATACCGCGGGTCTAGGATATGGTGTTGACAATGACATCCTTGAATATTCTAGAAATACTCCCATGCTTAGTGACTCAGATACAGACGTCAAGGAATCACCACTATGCACTATGGCCCAAATGGAAGACTGTCTTCCTTCTACTACACTTCTTTGGGGAGGAGAATGAATGCCTATTGATGATATAGCTGAAGCCTCCACATCTAGAAATTTTGAGCCTAATGAGTCATTGAGCTTTGATAGACAACGTAGAAACATTGCACAGTTGATGGAAAGAGGAGATCTCACACATAATGACATGAGTACCTCTACTTCTAGGCATCCTAAGCCTACTTGGTGCAAACATCCCAGTAGAAGTTCCACGACCGATTCAAATGAGTATGAATGGGACACTCTCTCAGATGGATCTTCTATAGTAGATATGGATGTTGATGTGATTCATACCTATAGTGACCAACCCAACGTAGTTGATGAGTCTCACGTAGGGTCTGACAAGTTCAATCCACATATTGCTTTAATGGACCACATTGTTCCTTCCATGAAAAATTTAGATCTTGATACTTTTGGAGCCTACCCTATAGGCTCGACTTCTCTTGTCACCAAAGATGATATCCCCTGCATCAATAACCTTGAACCGGTCATTTCACTTTCCCTCATACACTTAGATCTCATAGATTGGTCTATCCAAGATCAAAGACCTATATTGCCTTCCTTTCAAAATGACTATGAGATCACCTGCTACCTCAATGCCATTGAACCTGTTACTTCTTCCACTAGCAAACTAGCAACAAACATGACTGAATCAGATATCAAGTACCTCAGTCATAAAATTAAAAGAAAAAAGCAACGGTCAGATGGAAAAAACCACATTGTAGCAGTATTCAAACCTCAAAATAGTAAAAATAAAGACGTATCTAAGGGTGAAAAGCTCGCTGAGGTGCCTGAGGATGAGGTACTTGGTAGTTAGCCGAGCTATTTTCAAGAAAGGTCTTCAGTTCTAATAGAACCTACATAGCCCATCAACTTGGGGACAGAGGAATCTCCTAAAATCATACATGTAGCTCAGTCCTCTTAGCAGAAGAAAAGGAACAATTTGCTACATTCTTTCAAGAGAAAAAGATCAATTTTGCCTGGACATACTCAGACATGCTAGGTTTAGATACTGAGCTTATTATGCATAATCTCTCTATTGCTCTAGAGGTAAAACCTGTTAAACAAAAACTAAGAAAGATGCATCCCCATGTGGCATTACTGGTCAAGGCTGAACTTGAGAAGCTCCTAAAAGCCAATTTCATTAGAGCTATTAACTACGCTGAGTGGATTTCTAACATTGTCCCTATTTCCAAACATGACAAGTCCATTTGTGTATGCATTAATTTCTAAGACCTGAATAAAGCATGGCCTAAGGATGATTTTCCACTTCTGAACATCGACATGATAGTGGACATGATGACGGGCTATGAAATGTACTCCCTTATGGATGGCTTCTCCAGATATAACTAGATTAAGATCACCCTTGATGACCAAGAGAAGATGGCATTCACATGTGCATGGGGTACCTTTTGCTGGAATGTCATGTCATTCGGGCTTAAAAATGTTGGTGCAACCTATCAAAGAGCCATGACTACCATCTTTCATGATATGATGCACAAAAACATGGAGGACTATGTTGATGACACGCTTGACAAATTACAACAACGAAGTACTCATTTGTCTGATTTGAGTTTGATATTAGACTGCATGGAACAATTTCAAATCAGATTAAATCCAAAAAAATGTGCTTTTGGTGTCACTTCTGGGAAACTGCTAGGATACATAATATCAACAAAAGGAATAGAAGTAGACCCAGAAAAGGTGCAAGCTATCATAAAGATGCCACCTCCTCGTAACATCAAACAATTAAGGAGTCTTCAAGACCATCTCCAATCTATCAAGTGGTTCATTTCTCAGCTAGTTGACAGAGCTCAACCATTCAATAAAAATTTGCATAAGGGAGCTACTTGTATATGGAATGAGGAGTGTCAAAAGAACTTGGACCAGCTCAAGGATTACCTAGCACAACCTCCTATCTTTATGCCACCTATCCAAGGGAAACCCTTGATATTATACATTTCTGCTATACAAAATTCTTTAGGGGCTCTCCTTGCACAACATGATGATAAGGGAAAAGAATGAGCTATCTATTATATCAGTCCCACTCTGGTTGCTTATGAACTCAATTACACCAGTATTGAAAAGGCTTGTTTAGCTGTGGTTTTTGCATCTCAAAAACTCAAACATTACATGATTGCACATACTACATAGCTGGTTGCCAAAATTGATCCTTTAAAATATCTCTTAAGTAAAGCTGCGCTTACTCGACGACTTGCCAAGTGGATGCTGATTCTTTCAGAATTTGACATTTAGTATGTTGAGAGGAAAGCTATTAAAGGGCAAGCAATTCTGGATCAATTGGATGAGTTTCCCATGATTGATAATGCTCCTCTCCAGATAGATTTCCTAGATGCCTCAATCATGAATATCACAGGGCGTAAATGGAAAATGTTTTTTGATGGTTCTCATACACAGAATGGTGATGGTGCTAGAATCCTATTTGTTACCCCTCACGGATACACCATTCCTAAATCATACAAGCTTCTCTTTCCATGCACCAATAACATAGCTGAATATGCCCTACTGAATGGTGTTAAGCTTGCCCTTGAATGGAGGATTTCTAAGTTGCATATTTTTGGAGATTCTCAACTTGTCATAAACCAAGTAAATGATGATTACCAAACCAAAGATGACAAGTTGATTCCCTACAAGAGGATGATAGACTCACTCAGGAATTATTTTACATCTGTCACATTCCAACAAATTCCTAGAGCTGAGAACAAGGCTGCTGATGCCATGGCTACTTTGGCATCCATCCTGCAACTGGAAGAGCATGAACCACGCTTTGAGTTCCTGGTGGAAGAATTGTGCTACCCTGCCTACAATTCCCCTGATGACCATGTCATTTACACTATGGTAAGTCATGACTCCTCCCGCTATGCCACCATCTTTTCCTATCTCTAAGATCAAGTTATCCCTAAAAATCTAACATGCAATGAGAAGCGCCAACTCATCTGTAATGCCTCACACTTTACCCTCATCTCTGGTGACTTGTATAGGAAGGGTCTAGATGGAACTCTCCTTAGGTGTCTAGAAATAGAGGAGTCAAAAAAGGCGCTAGCCAAAGTTCATGATGGCATATGTGGGTTACACTCTAATGGTCTTGCGCTCACTCAAAAATTGCTTAGGATTGGCTACTATTGGCCTACTATGCAAGTTGATGCTATTCAATATGCCAAGTCCTGCAAAAAATGTCAACTACATGGGAATCTCATTCATGCTCCTGGACGTGAGCTCATTCCCTCTATTACTTATTGGCCATTTCAACAATAGGCCTTTGACTTGGTAGGCAAGATTTGTCCAAGTTTTTTGAGTGACAGCTACTGAATATTTCACTAAATGGGTTGAAGCTATCCCACTGTCTGTAGCTACTAGCAAACATGTTGCCCTATTTATTTTGAATCACATCATTTGCCGCTATGGTATTCCTTCCTCCATAGTCACAGATAATGGCAGCCAATTTAAGAACAAAGACCTAAAGCACTTGTGCAAAAAGTTCAAAATTAAACAACATTGGTCTTTTGTTTACTACCCTCAAGGGAATGGCCAAGCTGAGGCCTCAAAAAAAATATTGCTGAAAATTCTCCACAGAATAGTGCACAAGTCAGGCAAGGATTGGCATCTGCAGATCAATCCTGCACTATGGGCTTACAGAACTTCTATCCACACTCCTACAGGTGCAACACCTTTTTCCTTGGTCTATGGTTTTAAGGCTGTCTTACCATTAGAGGTTGAAATACCTTCACTAAGAGTCTCTCTCCATGGTTTGATTATTGATGAAGACCAAAGGGCCATGAGAGTGCACGAGCTTACCATATTGGAAGAAAGCCGCAAGGCCGCTTTTGATTACATGTGCACTTATCATAAGAGAATGTCTACTGCCTACAATAAGAAAGTTCATCCTAGAGAGTTCCAAGTGGGTGAACTAGTTCTCAGAGAAAATCCCAAAAATCAACAGAATAGGGAGCAGAAAGGCAAGTTTGAGCCAAATTGGTTGGGGCCTTACATTATCACGGTAGCATTTGGGTCGGGAGCCTATCAGCTATCTACACCCAAGGGAGAAGAGCTTACAGAGCCTATCAATGTTCTACATCTGAAAAAGTTCTATGCCTAAGGTTCTTGAGCTCTTTTGTACATACTTATTGATCCTGAAAAAATCTCAAAAAAAATAAAAAATTCATATATGATGCTGAAAAAAAAATCCTAAAAAGTACTGAAAAAATGAGCATCCTAGTGAAAACCTAGCAATAGGTGCTTTGATGTCTCACCAAAAAAATCAAAAAATGCAAAAAATTGAAAAAAATAGAAAAAGTGCCTTGGTGAAAACCTGGAAACAGGCGCCTTGGTAGCAAAAATACAAAAAAATTGAAAAAAGTCCTTAAAAAATCTATCAAGCAGTGAAAACCTAGAAATAGGCGCTACTTGAGACCCTTGCACCTATGTCTATCAGTCTCGCATGGGGCTCCTTCACTCCACTTCTCGCTTCGCCTCTCCTAGCCTAGAATTGACTCTTATCTTAGTCTAGGGGGCACATGTTGTTTTAGCTTATCTTGGGTCTCTTTCTCCATCGGGGTTTCTCAGGCCACTTGATTCAAATAGTGTTTCTCAACACTCCCCAAACTATGTTTTTTAACACTACCCTAGCGTCAAGTGTTTTTCAACACTTATCAAATGTTTACCCATAGTCCAGAATGATGCGATATTTCCACCAACAGAGGTGATACTCAAAGATTGACTCTATGACCTACACACACGAACTTAAAACACTTAACTTGCTGAGATTTGTTGGACTTTCTTTCTTTCTGTGCTATCTATGATGCTTTCTTTGCTAAGTGTTCTCTCCCTAATGGTTTTTGATGATGCATAGCTAGAAGACTAGGGGCATGCAGACATGTTTTATTGCTTTTTCTACTTGTGGGTATATTTTGTTGGTCTTAATTGTCATTTGCATTTATGTTGGTTCTACTTGACAATAGGACTTACAAGGTATTTTCCTTGACTGTGCTCATGAGTGCGTGCTTATAGACATCTTGACTTTCTTATGTCTCGATGCAAGCATAATCTTGCTATATTAAACTTAGGGAATCTCACTACACTGGTCATCTTGACCTACATGTCTTTGATGCCTAGGTGGGATTCCCACATTTCATCTGATATAGATCATATTCATATACCCATAGTTATACTAGTATGTATTGTATGATCTTGCAATGCTACCACCGCTCCATGATGAATATTAGAGGCTAATAGCTTCGTAACCTTGCAAGTAAACCACTTTTTCATTATAGCTTGCATTTTTAGGTTCATGTTAGTTAGTTTTGCATCTTGCATATGGAGAGAGCTCTCATTTTCATCTTTCGTGGACCTGTCGGTCAACTGTGCTCACTTTTTCTTCTTCTCGACCATGTCTTTCACTCCTTGTCTTTTTCATCACATTCTATTCCTGCCATCACAAGGGATTAATCTTATCATCATAATTATATCATCACAAAGATCATTTTTAGAAACAAGAGTTTATATGATAAAAATGAGAACTAAACATACATCTATGAGAGAGAATATATATGAGCATATAACATACATTTTGAGCAATATGACAAGACAATATAAAAACTGAAACATCCATCACAAGTGGGACAAATACACAAGCTATATCGTAAATCCAACAATCAAATATATATAACAATTTCATGATACAATGTGGGATACCAAAAAATGGATGAAGTCCCAGGATATGTCTCTATATTTCTATCTAACCTAAAACCTAAGACTCGCTAGCTCCATCATGTGGAGCTGGTGGTGGAGGAGGTGGCACTGCCGCTACATCTGGTACCATATCATATCTCCTAGCTATCATAGAGTAGGGTGGTGCTCTTTGACCCTCTTGTATTGCCTGTATATAGAGCCCATGATAGTATGCAGCTCATGTTGCCTCTCTCCGTGACTTTGTAGTAGCAACCTGTATGGCCCTATCCTGCCGCTCGAGCTTGGCTCTTAGATCCATCAGCTGTTGCTCTCTAACCACTATGGTGATGCGTAACTATTGCATCTCCACCTCTAGAGGCTGGATCCTGGCTCTCAGATCCCCTCCCCCTACAGGCTACTCCTGCTCTGCGTCCACCCTGTGATGAACAACTCTCGCTGCATCATCCTCCTCAGGGCTCACTAACCTATGTCTTTGTGCCCACCCCCAACCACCTAACTTGGAACCCTCTCCTCTCTCTCCACCCCTCCCTCCCCCATCATCCTCATCATCTCCATCTCCACCCTGTGCCTATGGGTCTGCATCTGGCAGAGTAAACCTAGGGAAAGGATGTCTCCATCGCTCCGCCTTGTAGGTTGCATCTGCACCTGCATCTACTATCCCTATGAGGTAGTCCCATGGCTCCCTTCGTATCCCAACTATCTCTTGTACTGCCTGCTGGTTGTCCAGCATTGGCAGCCATCCATGCCCCTCCTTGTCTCGAGACCTAGCATAGTTGGTGGTCTCTGTGGATACCCTCTGCTGTCGACCAAACTGTCTCCAGACATGAGTGATTACAAATCTCTCCACAAGCTCAGGATGGTGGCCTACCAGTGGTTGGCTGCATAGCATATACCCTAGCTCGTGCTCTCTATCGCTCCACTGCTCGCAAGCCCTGTATGGTCTCCACTCAAAAGTGGTCAAATCATCAAGGAGTCTCTTGTAATATGTTAGGTCGCCGCTATGAGCATATGATATAAACCCCATATATGTAAAAATGTAGGGGCCCCTCCACTCCCTCAGCTGTACATGTGGGCACACTACAACAATGTGCTCCCATGCCCATATGTGAGCAAGCACAGCTCCACATGCCCACGTCCTACTATCTATGTACACTATCTCATGGAACTCATGATACATATTGACCAATATGGTCAGACCCCATGCTAACCACCATGGATGTGCCACTAAATCCACTACTAACCTGCCCCATCCCAGTGGAAACCCCTTCTAACTCCTTTCAGTAATGAGGGCATGTGCAACAATCAAACAAACAATGCAAGGCACTGGGAAGTCCTTGCCATACTCCTCCATCAGCTGCTCCCAGCTGAGGTGTCTGTCAATAATTGTAACATCCTAGAATAGGTCCTGGATGGCTTGTCATCCCTCAGTAGGATCCTGATCATAATATACCTGTGCCAATAGAAAATCATGTTAGTTTCTTATCATATGGAAATTTTACATCTCTAAATATTCAGAAACATAATTATACTCACCGGATCTCCATGACTTGGCACTTGCAGGATCCGATAGACATCCTCTAAGGTGATGGTCACCTCTCTAGTAGGCAGATGGAAGGTGTTGTGCTCATTGTGCCACCTCTCAACTAGAGTAGTGAACAACCCATGATTTGCCCAAATATGGGGCATATCAAGGAGGAACCCAAAACCCATGCTAGCCAAATCATCATTTTCGAGATCATCTAGATCCCAGACGCACCGTAAGCCAGTCACTCACGGCGCTCTAATCAGAAACACCGGGAAAGTCTCTTGCAAGCCATAAACCAATCCAAATGTCAGAACATATCATGATGGATGATCAAAATTAGTACATCAAAACTTAAACGCAAAAATTGTCTAGACCCATGTCATATTGCTCAAAATTTAAACATGTGATATTTCTTATTAACTAGTGCGACACTATTTTTTAGAAAAGTATCATGCGATACTTTCTTCAATAGTAGTGCAATAATCTTTTCCTATGCGATATTTCGCTAAGTATTGTATGATGTTTCACCCAGTATCGTGTGATACTAGACTGAATAGTCAGGTGATACTTTTTGGTCCCGTGAACTATCGCATGACAAAGTTTCTCAAAGTGTGCGATACTTTTCAAGTATCGTGTGAACTTTCGCACCAAGAAAATTTGAAATTTTTCAAAAAAATTAAAAACATGTTTAAAAAACATTAAATGCTCATTAATGACTCAAAAAAGAAAAGTTTTTCTGAAAACTTACTGAGGCACCATACTGAGGAGGCCGGTTGTGCAACCGACCATGCTCGAATCGATGACGGTGAACCGGAACTACTGCTTATTGAGCCATCTTCTCTCTCTGAGCTCTTAAGATTCTCAAAATCACAAAAGACAAATTAATTTGAAAATGACCTTTTTACCCCTTATATAGCATTTTGACTTTTTGACCAATTTTCAAAACATCTCAAAATTTTGCAAAAATTGCACCCCTAGCTAATTTCAACATCCTAGATCCATTTTCGGGATCGAAATCAAAATCCAAGTTCATCTTGATAGTCAAAATCACATTTCAAATTTTTCCCTTCTTTTGCACAGTTGCCTGACCATTTGAGGCCTAATCCTTTGATCTTTATTGGGGCATCTTCATTTCTTCAACCCCATCTCTCTCACCCTTCTAGTCTTTCATTCATTTCATTCATCTCTCTCTGAGATCTAGACTGGGGCATGTCTTCATTGCTTGATGATTATCCTATCGTGCTTCATCTCTTCGATTATTCATTCTAGTGATTTGATCATGTTGCTCTTGCTTCTGCCTTCCCTCTACCTAATTTTGATTTTGATTTCGATCCCAAGGGGGAAGACACATCATATCCTATTGGCTATTCTCTAGAGCATATGCTTGACCATTCCATTTGCTCTAATCGATCTATCTTTGCACTTGACATGTTAGTTCTCATCTTGAGTCCTGATGCTGTCAATCTCTTTCCTAAGTGTTCAGTACTGTCGCTACCGGGCTGATCATGCAGGATTTGCTATCTCTTTGCACTTCATTCTTTGGAGTCAGATCTCTACTTGCCTTCTTGGCTAATCTATTCTTTGACATAATGTGTGCTCAGATTGATCACACATTAGTTAAAGAGGGACAAATGTAATCACCTAAAAATGGTCACCTAGACTGTTAACCCCTTTTGCTAAATCATCAATTGCTTATTCTTGATCAAATCCTAGTTCTATCATTTATTCAATTATTTTCTATGGGCTAACCATCTTATCCTAAGTCTTTATTTAATTAAAAGGAGTCTCCTCCTCTTTTATTAAATAAAAAGTCCCCCACTTTTCCTCTTATCCTATGTTGCACAAATAAAGCATTATTCTTATTTTATAAAAAGGGGAAAAAGCACTTTTTGTCTCATATGGACACAAAAGTCAACTCTTATTTTCTCATTGGAGGATACTTGTGCACATGGATTTCTCCTCTTTCAAGCTCCACCCTTGATTAAATCTTTTGCCTCTTAATCTCCATGGTTCATTCTTTCTCATTTCTTATAAAAGGAGAGCTCTCTTCTCATTTTAGCATCCATCTTTTGAATACTAACCTTATGTTGTAGGATTTATTGGAGACTTTGGAGCTTTTTGAAGACATTCTTGCATCCATCTTTCATTTCTTGCAGCATAGTCTCATATTTATGCTTTCCTAGATTAGCTTCATTTCTATACTCTAGATTAGCTCACATAGATTAATTAGCTTGGATTGTAACACTTGCATCTTTCTTTTCATAACTTAGCTTGCATTCTCATTTCTAGCATAGTTGCATTCCATTCTCATCTTGATTCTTGAGGATATTGGCATTCTTTCCCTTCTCTCCATTGAATCTCCCATTTCATGGTTTACTAGCAAGGTCATAGGCTTAAATAGCTCTAGCTGAGAGCACACTTAATATCCTTGCACTCCATGCCTAGGGAGCTCTAGGTCATTTTTCAAGGTTTCCCATTCATGGATTCCCTTGGAAGCAAAGACTTAGAGAAGTGCACATTCTAGTGTGTACATATCTACCTCTTCCTCTAGGGAATCTACCACCTCGACCTCTTTGTCTATGCTCATGTCTCTTGTTCAATTTCTCCTCAGCTTTCAATGCAAATTGATAAGCCTCTTCAATGTTCTCCAATTTGACCAAACTGATTTCCTCTTGGATGGAAGCTCTCAAACCATTCAGGTATCTAGCAATTCTTTCCACATCATCCTCATCATGTCCTGATCTGATATCTAATCTATAGAATTCCTCAGTATACTCTTTTACCGAGCTATCTTTTTGCCTTAGACTTTGCATTCGCCTAACTAGGTTAATCTAATAATCACAAGGTAAGAACTTTCTTTTCAATTTATTTACCATTTTATTCCATACCTTGATTTTGTCTTTGCCTTTCTTTTTCTGATCCAATTGCAGATGTTCCCACCACAAGGATGCATGACCTTTCAACTTTGTGCATGCAATTTTCACCTTCTTTTCCTCAGATACATTTTCATACTCAAAATACTTTTCCATTTCAGTGATCTAGTCTATAAATTCATCAGAATCCAATTTCCCACTATATTCAGGAGGATTGAAGTGTGGTGTCAACTTCAAACTTGTCAAAGCCTTCAAGAATCTTTCCTCACCTTGATCCATCAAAGGTGTAGGTTCTACTTCAATTTCATCATCACTAACATATTCAAGATGTTTGCCTCTTCTCTAGGCTATTTCAACATCTTCTAATCTAGCAACAAGTTGTCTCAACATGCCTGCCAATCTTGGATTTGCTTCTTGCCTCCCACGAACCATCTTGAAAACCCTCTTCAATTGTAGGTCAGATCACAATTTGCCACCCTACAAAAATTCAACTAGGGCTTCACAAGAAGGAACCTAAAAACCTAGATCCAAATCTCACCTCGCTCTGATACCACCTAACGCAAAGGAAGGAGAGAAGGGGCCAAAATGAATGGCACACCCTACCTGATCCACCTTGCTCAACAATATGTGAAAGAAACAAAAACACAGTGATAGAGAGAAAGAAGGATCATTCATATATTATCATTCAAATTTATTCATACATGTCAGGTTGTAAGACCTTCCTGGTTTTAGCTAGATATTACAATGAATTAAAGAAGTCCTCAAACATGTGAGGATCTACCAACAATTTTGATTCTACTATCTTCTCACTTCTATCCAAGAACTGACTCCCAAAACTCTACCAAATAACTATACTTATACAAGAGACTACCGAACTGAGTCAGCCTTCAGATCCATAATCAATGGAAGGAATGGTCAGATCTGGGACCACACACTTCCCAATGATGGATACCAGTATTAAATCTGTGACCCATAATCAATGCACAAGTCAGCCTCAAAAGAAACTCAAAATAAACTACTCGGTAAGAAGGGATGACTGAGCAACAGACAAGAATCACCGAGTGCCAGTGAAACAACCGACCGCCTAGGATATAACCGACTAAACTTAGTAACCAAAGGAAACCAACCAACTACCAAGCCAACTCGGTCAAAGAAGGAACTGAGCAACACAGACAAACTTCAAAATCTTTTTGGTGACATAGGATTTCCAAGGACCTGAGATTCTCCTGCATCAAATTTAGAGCTTTATGCATTAGTTCAGGCTCTTAAGAAGTGGAGGCACTACCTATTGCCTAAGGAGTTTTTTGTCTACATAGATAACCAAGCTCTAAGTTACATCAACACTCAAGAAAATCTCAATTTGAGGCATATTAAGTGGATGGAATTTTTGTAGTCCTACACTTTCATAATCAAACATAAGAAGGGAGTCAACAACAAGGTTGCATATGCCCTTAGCAAGATGTTACTCACTATCCAAGAGATACAGTTGCAGAGCATAGGAGGTGAAGGATTTAAAGATCTATATGAAGGGGATGCAGATGTCTTAGAGATATACAAGGTATGCACTACTTTTGATAATCATTTCCATAGTGAGTATGTTGACTATACATTACAAAATGGTCTACTATTTAGAGGTAAACAACTATGTGTTCCAAGGGGCTACATGAGGGAGAACCTCATCCAAGAGAAGCACAATGGAAGTTTGAGTTGGCACTTTGGGTTAAATAAAACCCTAGACTTGGTAGAAAGGTTTTACTATTTGCCTAAGATGTAGAAAGATGTAAGGAAGTATGTTGAGCAGTGTGGAGTGTGTTAGAAGGAAAAGGGGACATCATCGAATGCAGGCCTTTATCAACCATTGACCATCCCAAATAGACCTTGGGAGTGCATAAGTATGGAATTTATAGTGGGACTACCTAGAGCACCAACTGGTTTGGATAGTGTGTTTGTAGTAGTGGATAGATTTAGTAAAATGAGTCATTTTATCCCTTGTAAAAGAACTCATGATGCCAGTCATATTGCTCACCTTTTCTTTAAGGAGATAGTAAGGATACATGGGTTTCCAATAAGTATAGTTACAGACAGAGATGTGAAATTTATGGGACATTTTTGGAAAAACCTCTAGAAAAGACTAGGAACTAATTTGGCTCATAGTTCTGCATATCATCACCAAATGAATGGATAGACAGAGGTCATTAATAGGGTCCTTGGCAACTTTCTAATATGTTTGACTAAGGAGTATGGACAAGGATGGGAACAAGTTATTCCCGAAGCAGAGTTTTCTTACAATGACAGTGCAAACATGACTATTGGTAAGAGTCCATTTGAAGTGGTGTATGGGTTACATCCAAGAGGTGTACTAGAGCTTAGAGAATTAAAAGACCATGAAGGGATCAGTGGACATGCATATGATTTTTCTCATTCAATAAGAGAGGTCCATGAGCAAGTAAAGAAGACACTAATGGAGGCAAATCAGAAACTTAAAGCTAAGTAGGATGAATGGAGAAGAGACTTACAGTTTGAGGTAGGAGATTTGGTAATGGTATTCTTGAAAAAGGCTAGGCTATAGAAGGGCATCCCAAGAAAGTTACAAATGAAGAGAATAGGTCCATGCAAGGTGCTAGCTAAATATGGACTGAATGGATATAAGATAGACTTTCCCAAGGAGATGTGCATCTCTCATATCTTTAATGTGAAGGATTTGGTCAAGTACAAAGGACCAGAGTTAGGTACTGACAAGTATAGTAAAGAGGTGACTAAGGATGTGGAAGAACTCAACATAACTTATCAAATCAAGCCACAATGAGAGAGCATTCTGGATTCTAGAGTGAAGAAGAAGACAAGGAATAAAATTTACATGGGACATCTAGTGAAATGGAAACACCAACCTGAGTCAGAGGCTACTTGGATATTAGAAGGAAACTTCAAGAAGCATGGCATCAGTATGGATTTCATCACACCTAAGATACCCTGATTTCCTTGTTATAGGGGGAGAATGGTGCAGGAGCACCTTAAGGTCTTAAAGTAAGATCTTTGGCATTTTTGGCTTGTAGGTGGTTCTTGTAATACCCCAAAAATGGGCTATAGGTTCATTAACCTCTTATATCGACAATTCGAATGAAATCGATATCAAAGTCCTAACCAAAGGCACATCTGAACATCATCGAATTCTAATTGATCATCTCAAATTCTGCATTAGGCAATATTCCTAATTATCATAATTATCTTTGATTTAATGATTATTTGGTGATAAATCCTATTTATCCTAAAGTTTGATTAATTGGATATTCTAAATATTTAATTAATTAGATTTAATTCTGCCACTTAATTATTTAATTGAAGTTAATTCTATTTATTCCTAAATTGTGTTATTTAATTTTGACAATAAATCAAAATTCCTATCATTAATTGATTAAATTCTTATTTAATGAATTAAAGCAAGTTATCAATTTTTAATAATATTGTTTTTGAATAAAAGTTTAAAAAATGATTGATTAACCCGTAAATCAATTGTTTTATTTTTCAAAATCAATTAAGTTGGAAATAAATCACTTTATTATTAAATTAATTCATAAATAAAACATGCACAATCATAAAAGTAGATAACTATCAAATATCAATTAAAGCTAAACTCTATTTTGAGTTGATCTCTGCTTTTGCATGTTTTTGTGACTTAAATATCCTTTATTTAAAAATAACTCAAAAATCAACCTAAGTTATTTGAGTGATTTATGGCTTTCTTTCATGCACCTCCAAAGCCCTAGATTTCTATAAATTAAGGCTTCGGCTCATCTCAAATCATCTCATAATTGTGCAAACCTATGCTAGCAAATTGGTGTCTGAAGAATTGGAGCTTCTTTTGCAAATCAAACAACTTTATGAGATCATTCATATTTTAGCATATCATATTAGAATTTCATTTCTAGATTAGCATATCATATTAGTTTTTCATATTATCATAGATTCATATCATTTTTCATCTTATTGCATCTAAAATCCAAAAAATTAGATTAAATTGCATTCATTCCATATCTAGATTTTGCATTCAAATCCTTCGTTTAGGTGTCATCAAGGTCACTAATCTCGGTATAATATGAGAATACATACTCGCATCTACTAGAAGGCAGTAAATTGCCTGGTTAGATTAGAATTCATTTATTGCATGATTTCAATTTCACCTAACCTCTAATGTTTTACTGAAGTGTTGTGTCTACAAATCAGGTACAAAATTCACACACATTTCTGGCGCCCACCGTGGGGCCCTGATATGGGTTTCCAATTCAATTCTATCAATTTCTATCTTTTCTTGTCATTTTCTGAGCCAAAGTTGCAATTTTTAAATTCTATCCGTACAATTTTCATATGAGTTTCTGACAAAAGTCATACCATACTAGACCCACTATCATATGATAGTTTATTTGATCGAGGATCATTTCTGACTGTACACACTGTCATTTTAAAGTTAGAAAGTCGTATGATCTGACACCTAGTATCGTACAAGTTTCTGGACTGTCATCTAGAAGCACACCCGCTGTCGTACGAGTTTTGGCACCAGGTTTTAATTGTCATTTCATTTTTCAGGGCAGTTTGTCAGATTTGATTTTTAGATTTTGACTAACAGCTAACCCTAATAATTGAAATTCTCTATTTTTGATTGATTTTCACTAGGTTTTAATTGGAAAAAGTGCAAGAATTGCTAAAAGTAGGTGAGAATCTACTAAGCGCATTGCAAGGAATTCAGGTAACCTTCTCAACTGATAACATTTTGATTTGGACTAAAATAAACATATTGCGTGTCTAGCTTGAGTGCCTTTCTTTTCCATATCACACATTTCATTTGGGCTCTAAAAATGAACATAGATTTGCTTTCAGCATCTTTGTTACACATAGTAAATAGGCCCTATAAACACTATTTGTGGCTCTTGAGAGAGTGAGTTTCCAGTGAAACTCTTCTCAATGAAGGAACCCTTGTAGGTAGGGAGGATACTGAGGGAGTCTCACGTTCCACTAGATCCTTGTGTCTTCAACTTTTGATCGAGGCATTCTCTCTCCAGAGAGGTTGATAGATCATAAGGGGCTGACGTCATAGATCTTTGTGAGATAATCTTGGTCTTAGCGTGTTGGATTAATCTATCTACTTTGTTTGGGTTAAAAGTGAAAAGGCTAGGGGATTATGCTCTACTTCCTTTTTGGATAGTACCAGAAACCCAAATCCTTGAATCTGGAACCAGTCTCCATGTGGTATATCATGTGAATCACCTTTAGAGAGGGTTAACCATAGTGGACATTCCCTTAATTGGGTCAACCATGTTGACGAAACCTCAAGCGGTAATAGCCATTTTTGCCGTGGTAGTGATAGCCGCTATATAAATGTCCTTGTGGAAGAAATCTTCACAAGTGTGGTTCATTGTTGGGTTGTCAGATCTTCCTAGTAGCTCTTGATTGATTAAATTCTTAGACTGTGTCAAAACCCTGGTGCACCGGGATTGGAGTTCACCCCTTTGGATCATAAAATTTGCAGAGTCAAACCATTACTAAAAACCCTAGAGAGGCCAAATTTTCATTTTTTCTAGGGTATATGTGCGTTATTGCAAAATTTTTTGGAACATACACAATTAGCGCTTCGGAGGATTAGAACAAATAAAATCACTTGATTGTTCATGCACAAGGTTGCTTTTTCCCTTGTTCATTATTTTCAAACATGCTTGAAATCACTTGCTTGCTATTTTGCGTGCTTGCTTATCTATCTGGTTATTGAAAACAAATAAATCTGTTACCATCCTCAAATCTGGACATTGAAATTTGCAAAGAAATCGAATCTGAAAACTCAAAATTTGAAAAATCTAAAGTAAAATTCTTTTTTGGAGTCCACTATCATCTTAGTTAGTCCAAGAGTCGTATGAGTTTTGGAAAGAGTCATTTCATTTACCCCTGAGTGCCGTATGATACCAGGTACATTGTCATACGAGTGTTTCTGCCAGTCATTTTCAAAAATCAATTTTCTATTGTCAACTATCGTATGAGTTTAGCAATTGTCATTTCATGCCATACCCACTGTCGTATGAGTCTGCAGAAAGTCATTTGAGAAGTTTTGAAAAATTGCCAGAAAGTTGTCAAAATTGCTAGATATCCAGCTCTTTCAGCCTATATCCAGAATGTGTCAAATAAATCACTGTGTCAGGAACAAAGTAGTAAGCTATTGAGAAGCCAATCATTATCCCAAAGTGGTCTTTTGAATCTGATCTAGCCTTCTATTTAATCAATTTGAGTCTTTATCATCTTGTGTCAAAACCTTGTCATAACTATCAATCTTCAATCAATCTTCAAAAATGACTAAGTGTTGTGATATCTTGTCTGCTATCTTTTGGGCATCTACCCATACATTGAGGGCATAGTATCCCTCATCTAAGTCATATCTATACTTCAATCAATCAAACCTTGACAAGGTTGCATCATCTGATCATCTTGATTCAATTCATTCTTCAGTTGTCTTCATCTTATTCTTTTGCTTCACCCAAGGTTAATGGTGGAAACTAGAGCTTCCTCTCAGAAGAAATCTGGAGAAGCATCCCAGACCTTACCTATTACCACTACCAAGGGTCCAAATCTTGAACAACTCTACAATTCAGGTCTTTACAAAGGTGACGGTCTTGGCAACTTTCAATTAAAAACTGGTTACGTACCTCCTCCATCAACTCACGGAGGCAATCAACAAACTCCTCATCAATCTATTCCAGGGAGTCCACAAACTCCTACCATGTCTCAAGCAGGGACAAACTTTGGCTCTTGAAGAGCTCAATCTCAACATGGTGTGGATTGGGAACCCACACCTGAAGAAATTTCTCAATATCAAAATGATGATAACTTCAAACAAATGATGAAGCATTTCTTGAAAGAAGACAGAGAGGCGTACTTTTTACAATTGGCTCATCAAGGAGCTAAACTTCCTCCCAACTTTAATGTTGAAGATATTATTACACATGAGGAAGAAACTCCACTCACAGCTATGATGAAACAGATTCATGCCATGCAAGTCAAGCTTAATAATCTTGAGAAAGAAAAGGAACCCAAGGAGTTCTCCATGGAGGCCCTATGTCCTTTTCCATTCTACAAAGACTTGTACATGCCACCAGTCCTGAAAAGAGTGGAGATGCCTAAGTATGATAAGTATGATGGACACTCAGATCCTCAAGATCATGTCAGAGAATTCTATACACAATCTATGGAGTTCATGCATGAACCAACCTATCTGATGTGTCTTTTCCCTCAATCTCTAGGTGGAGCATCCATTCATTGGTTCTCTAGATTGCCTTCTACTATCAAAACTTTTGAGGAGCTGATCAAATTGTTTTATCAAAAATACTCCTACAATATTCAACATCCAGTCACCATGATTGATATCTGTAATCTCAAGCAATATCCAAGAGAACCATTCATAACATTTCTTAAGAGATGGAGGAAGAAGTTCTCTCTATATGCCAGACCTATTCTAGAAATAGAAAAACTGGAAATCTTCATCAATAACCTTGTTCCAAAAATCAATTATCCTCTACAAATGCAAGATCATACATCTTTTGATAAGATGGTGGACAATGCTATCAAAATTGAAAAAGTGCTTGTGAAAAAAGGAGAAATCACACTTCAAAAAGACAAGTATGAATCAGGATCTAGTTCTAAAGACAAGAACAAAAATTGGAACAAGAATAAAGGCATCATCATAGATGGCATTGTTGATACTATTTGTGCCCCATCTAAGGCACCAGCTTTCAATCTAACTATTGGTACCCAAGCCATAAAAGCTTCAGAACAAAAGGTGCCTGAATCATCTCAAAAGAAGCCAGAGTATAAAAAGTGGTCCGCTGATAATAAATGAACGTTCACTCCTCTTGGAGAATCTTTGGAATCAGCCATGAAAAATCTGCTAGCTAATAACATCATCTCCTTACCTGAGATCAGACCACTTGATTCTGAGCCTAAACCAAAATGGTGGAGAGAGAACAAATTCTGTGATTTCCATCAAGGTAAAGGTCACAAAATGACTAACTGCTTACGCTTGAAACATACTATTGAAGATCTGATTGATAAGGGAGATATCACCATTGACAATCATAAGAGCAATAATGATCATACAGCATTCATAGAACCATTTCCAAAACATGGTCAAGAAGTCTCATCTTCTCAACCTAATATGGGTGCAAAGGTCAATTATGCTTACCCGGGAAATAATGTTGTTATCAATATGGTTGAACCTTGTCTCTATGAACATTGCAATGTCATCACAATTGTGTGAAGAGATAGAGATCATTCTTTAGCTAATGTAGTTACTAAATCACAAGCTCAGGCACATCTGAACAGACAAATCCTAGATTCATCAAATGTCCCTAAGATGCCCTTCAATCTTTCTTCCGCTTCCAAACAGAAGGTTGTTTCTAAATCTTCCAATTCTAAAGATACAAGGCCAACATCTTATAGCATTGTCCAACAACTCCAACACACTAATGCAAAAATCTCCATGTTTGAGTTGCTTCGAATATCTCCAGCTCATAGAGCTATCCTAGACAAAGCTTTGCTCAGATCCAATGTTCCTGATGACCTTGATTTAGACAGGTTCCAGACTATGGTTGGACATCTTACATCTCCCCAATATATCTCCTTTTCAGAGGAAGATGACAACTCCTTGAGTCACCCACATAATCAGCCTTTGCATATAGAAGTCTTAATACAGAACCGTAGAGTCAAATGTGTATTGATAGATGGGGGCACTGGCCTAAACATTTGTTCTTACAGCTTGGTTACGCAATTGGGATTTTTAGAAATGGCTATTGATCCTAGAAAGAAAATAACTATAAAAGCCTATGATGAACAAGAAAGATATTCTAAAGGCACCATTGTCTTACCTATCAGAGCAGGTCCAGTTATCAGAGATACCATATGTCAAGTCCTTGATCTACCTTTGGCTTACAACATTCTTCTAGGGAGACCATGGATACATGAAATGCAAGCTATTCCTTCTACATTCCACCAATGTTTGAAATTTCCTTATGGAGGAGTAGAGGTCACTATTCCAGCAAACATATCAACCACTTGCAATACATTGAAGGAAAGTGTGGATAAACTTGTGCCCAATAACAAAGAATCTTCCGTTAAGTCCACAAAAGAAGCATCCACTTCTAAAATGGAAGATATTGCCAAAGACATCCATATCAAAGAAAATAGTATGGGAGAATATACTATAGAGCCAGTCTTATCTTTAACGTCTCTCCCTATTTCACCTAAGTCTTATGGGAAATCCTTGAAATAGTCCAAACCAGAATCTAAAGAACCCCTTGAGGTATATAAGAAGAATTTTGTAGCAGAACAAGTCTCCAAGAAAGAATTTGAAGAGGATGAAGCTATGTTTGCATGGCTATACAAAGATGAATTTGAATGCCATGATATTCAAACTAGTAACTCAGCGGTACTAGAAGATCATTCTAAGTCATATGGCCTAGGAGATAAATTAATAGCTAAGATGGGATATTTAGGTAAAGGACCTCTAGGAGTCAAAGGAAAAGGTCTTGAGGCACCTCTCCCACATATTGGTAGAGAAAATAAAGATAAAGTTGGCTTAGGATTTAAAAAGAAACCCTTTCACCTCAAAGGTAATTGTTCCCATGTCATAGAGCAGATCGCACCAGGAGAAGCCCTTCTTAAGAAAGAAGAAACATAACCATCAAATAGTGATTCAAACTGCTCAAAACTCATTCCTTATGAAAAATTGCCTAAAGAGACCAAAGACCTTCTTGATGCAGAAGATGATCCTATCAGAAGAATCAATGTAGTAGAAACACAAGAACCTACTGTAGAGCAAGAGATAGTTGCCACACAAGAACCGGCTAATCTCGAAGTTAATCAAATAGACCAAGAAGAAGGTGGTAGTTATTCTAAGATAGATTCCCATGAGTATGAATACAAATCTAAACCTGAGGATAACCCTTCTTGGGGTATTCACCTTGAGTTTACTCATGTTCTAAGATTTCCTAGAGATCCTGAATCAGAAGATGAATCTAATGACTATGAATGGGGAGTCATTCCAGAACTAGATGAGCTTATCACCGAGAAACATGTTGATGTTATTCACCAATATGCACCTCAACCCAATGTAAGTCTAGAGAGAAATGATGAACCTATCGAGTCTGATCCACCTATGGCTGAATTGGACTCCCACAATGACATTGAGCCTATTCACAAATTGAATTTCTTAAGTTGTAATATCACCTTTGAACTCGAGCAATAGGTTAGGACCAATGATGACATATCCATATCCGTAAACACTATCTCCTAATCTTTCCCCACTTTGACTATCCAATATCCATAACTTATTGATCAAACCTCCACAAATCTGAGCCATGGTATTTATACCTTCCCAAATGACTATGCCCTTGCTTGCTACCTTAATGCAGTTGAGCCTATGAGTACTTCCATTAGTGAACTGAGTGTTAGCATGATGGAGTCAAACATCAAATATCTTAGTTAGAAAAATAAGAATAAAAAGAAAAAGAAAAAGATTTATGAGGGTGAAAACCACTTTGTGGTAGTCTCAAAACCTACAAAAGTAAAAATAAAAGATGTATTCGAAGGTGAAAACCTCTATGAGGCACCTAAGGATGAGATATTTGATGTCTTCTGAGTCATTTACAAGACAGATCTCCATTTCTAATTGAGCCCACTCAATCTATCAATTTGGGAACAACAGAAGAACCACAGTTGATTCATGTAGCACAATCTTTATCAGAAGAAGAGAAGAAAAAATTTACAACATTCCTAACAGAGAAGAAGATCAACTTTGCATGGAAATATTCAGATATTAAAGCAAGTTGTCAATTTTTAATAATATTGTTTTTGAATAGAAGTTTGAAAAATGATTGATTAACCCATAAATCAATTGTTTTATTTTTCAAAATTAGTTAAGTTGGAAATAAATCACTTTATTATTAAATTAATTCATAAATAAAACATGCACAATCATAAAAGCAGATAACTATCAATTATCAATTAAAGCTAAACTCTATTTTGAGTTGATCTCTGCTTTTGCATGTTTTTGTGACTTAAATATCCTTTATTTAAAAATAACTCAAAAATCAACCTGAGTTATTTGAGTGATTTATGGCTTTCTTTCATGCACCTCCAAAGCCCTAGATTTCTATAAATTAAGGCTTTAGCTCATCTCAAATCATCTCATAATTGTGAACACTTATGCTGGCGAATTGGTGTCTGAAGAATTGGAGCTTCTTTTGCAAATCAAACAACTTTGTGAGATCATTCATATTTTAGCATATCATATTAGAATTTCATTTCTAGATTAGCATACCATATTAGTTTTTCATATTATCATAGATTCATATCATTTTTCATCTTATTGCATCTAAAATCCAAAAAATTAGATTAAATTGCATTCATTCCGTATCTAGATTTTGCATTCAAATCCTTCGTTTAGGTGTCGTCAAGGTCACTGATCTCGTTATAATCTGAGAATACATACTCGCATCTACTAGAAGGTAGTAAATCATCTGGTTAGATTAGTTTTCATTTATTGCATGATTTCGATTTCAACTAACGTCTAATGTTTTACTGAAGTGTTGTGTCTACAGATCAGGTACAAAATTCACACACATAGTTCTAGCCAACCACCAAGGTAATAAGGACTAAGGATAAAGTCCCAAGTGTGGAGTGATGTGTGTTTTAAGTTAAGAGTCTTTAAGGTCATGTCTTTTTTGTGAACCAATATGTTATAGGCTTAAGTCCTAGGAAAGTCAAAGGTGGTCAAACTTTGACAAAGAATCCAAAATGGAGTGGCATTTATATATTTAATGTTTTTAAGCATTTTATGTCCATATGGAGTGATTTGAGTTGAGTTGTGCATGTGAGGATAAGAGAAAGTAAATATTGGAAAAAAGATGTAAAGTTGCTCATGACAACATTTCCTAAAATGTAGGAAGAAGCTTTAAATGTGTTCAAGTCACAACCTTAGCATCTGAGCATGAGGGGACAACCTATATAAGGTCAAACAAACCCTAATCTAAGGGTTTGACCTCACATGTATGGATTGAGTGTTGGGAAGAAAGAAAAGCTTGTGACGGTAATTGCAACAGAGTCTTCATCCAGATCTTTAATGGATTGAATGGATTGAATTAATGTATTGAGCCTTTGATACTTGTTTTTTAATTACTCTATGTGGTGTTATTTTGTTAGTTTACTACTTCTATTTTTCATTTTATAAATTCTTGAAGTGTCACTGGTTCACTATCTTGTTTAGAACCAGTCATGTAAAAATGAGTCCCACTTGAGTTCCCATGGTTGAAATCCCATGGCCACTTGGAATCAAGTAAGGGACTATGTAAGTAGTGTAAATATGTGTTTTAGGGTTTGTGTGTGCATGGGAGCTGATTTTAAAAACAATCCCTAATCGAGTTCTGTGGAATTCTAGCCAGGAGCTTGTACAGTGTAGAGGCAAGAAGACTTGCTAGATGGATTGGTTTGAGCCAATAAATGGTTGGAGCATGTAGGGTAATCTATCCTTGATAAGTGAATGCAAGGAGAGGAGTGGTGGATTTGATTTGAGCATCTATTGAAAGAAAAGAACCCTGACTGGTTCACATGCCCCAAAAACCCTTGAAAATAGGGGTTTATTAAAAGTCCTATGTACAGACAGTTTGAAGACCTAAAACCTAGAAAATCCTTGAGCCTAGGGTGGTCTTATGAAGAATCCACAATTAGTGCAGTGGGTTGTTAAGGATAGTTTTGAAGAAAAGAAATAATTCAGTTTCTAGGAGTCCTAATTGGGGCTAAAAAGGCTAGAAGGCCTTAAAGTAGGAATTCATGAACCCGATGGGTAAGTTATGCAAGAATACAAAGAAATGGATCAAGAATGGTAGGAATTGAAGGGAGGACAATGATAACACTCTTTCCCATTTCTAGGAGTAGATTGGGAGTATGGTGGCAAGACTGAACCTATGAATGCATAGTGAGAGTTGGGAAGGTAAGGAGAGAATTTGAAATTGCTGGAGATATCTAAAGGGAGTAGAGGAATCATACTAGTGTCCCCTAGGTAGGGTAGAGTGGAATTGATGCAGGAGCATCCTGGGTGTAAGAGAAATCTTGCATCACCCAAAAATATTTATAGTTTCTTTTCAATAAGGGCTATCTTGTGCAGAGCTTCTATTTTTGAAAATTTACTATTTTTAGTAAGTTTTCTGTTCGTTCTCAGAATGGTCTATTTTCTTCCCTAGAGGTTCATTTTGGTCATATCAGCCTGCCAGTAAAGTTTCATTGCCAAATCAAGTCTAGCTTTGTAGATATTGAAAATTTTCGGTATTGGCAGTAGGGTACAGAAACTTCAAACTCAGTTTTGAAGGCTTTAGAGGCCCCGGATGAGGTCAAAACTTTGGTTGAATGAAGCTTGCTTAGTTTAAGTGTTGTAGAGTGCTTCGTGCCCTTTTCGAAATGGGGTCATAATAGTCAATCGGGTCAACGGGTGATGACATATGGTCTCCAGAACTTAGGTCACCTGAAATGGCAAAAAATGATTTCCCTTCAAAAAATTTGTTTGGGTTTCAAAAGTTATTTTGAGCTGACTCTGATGTAATAAATTGCAAAATAAAATAATTCTAAGTTTGGTTGGCCTTATTGACTAAAATTCTGGAACCTTACCAAGCGGTGGAAAATTGCCTATATAAGGAAGGTTCTAGTGTTGTCTTATGCAATTCAGAGCAGTTCTAGGTAGATCTGGGTAATAATTCGAGGCTTTGTCCTACATAATATTGTAAGGGAAAATGCCCATGTGGCTTTGCATATTGTAATTCTAAAATTTGTAATTCCACAATTGTGGAGATAATAAGAAGCCCATTTTCTATTCTTGCAAATTGTTGTCGTTTCTCTGTTTCTATTAAGTGTTGTGGTATTAAGGGGAGAACCCTTCATCAAGTGGTATTAGAGCGGGAGTTCCTAAGTGTGTAAATAGATTGCCGACTATGAGGCAGTTTGCACCAGGACCGTGGTTAGGGTTTTAATGTGCATCACAAAAATGCCTCCACGAAGGGAATGTGGTGGAAGAGCTGGTGTTGTAACACTTGAGGTTAGAGCGCTCTAGAGACAAGTGCGAGCATTGCAAGAAGAGATTCGCGGAGGAATGAATCTTAATGTCAGAGATGAAAGTGAGGATGAAGTCGAGGGAGAAGGAAATTTTGATCAAGAAGAAGGCAAAATTCTGAACCAGGAGGAAGAAAGACTTTTTTGGGCCATTTCCAAGATCGCTAAAAGACCTAAGATTGTGGTTCTTGCATTTTCAGGAAATCTTAACCCAGAAGAATTGATCGACTGGATCAATGAATGTGAAGAATATTTTGAGTATGAAGATATTGAGGATCCTGATAGGGTCAGGTTTGCGAAGGCCAGACTGAAGGTTCATGCAAAGATCTGGTGGCAATAGATTCAATTGGAGCGAAATAGAAGAGGGAAAGATAAAATCACAAGATGGGATCGGATGGTGGATAAATTGAAGCGACAGTTCATTCTTGTTGATTATGAGCTTGACCTACTAAAGAAAATGCAAAGTTTGAAGCAAGCAGGCATATCTGTTCAGGAGTATACAAAGGAGTTTTGTAATACCCCAAAAATGGGCTATAGGTTCATTAACCTCATACATTGACACATCGAACGAAATTGACATCGAAGTCCTAACCTAAGGCACATCTGAACATCATCGAATCTTAATTGATTATCTCAAAATCTACATCGGGGAATATTCCTAATTATCATAATTATCTTTAATTTAATAATTATTTGGCGATAAATCATATTTATCCTAAAGTTGATTAATTGAATATGATGAATATTTAATTAATTAATTTAATTCTGCCACTTAATTATTTAATTAAATTTAATTAAATTTATTCCTAATTATTATTATTTAAATTTGACAATACATCAAAATTCCTATCATTAATTGATTAAATTCTTATTTAATTAATTAAAGCAAGTTGTCAATTTTTAATGATATTATTTTGGAATAAAAGTTTGAAAAATAATTGATTAACCCATAAATCAATTGTTTTATTTTTCAAAATCAGTTAAGTTGGAAATAAATCACTTTATTATTAAATTAATTCATAAATAAATCATGCACAATCAAGAAAAGCAAACAACTATCAATTATCAATTAAAACTAAACTCTATTTTGAGTTAAACTCTGCTTTTGCATGTTTTTGTGAGTTAAATATCCTTTATTTAAAAATAACTCAAAAATCAACCTGAGTTATTTGAGTGATTTATGGCTTTTCCCATGCACCTCCAAAGCCCTAGATTTCTATAAAATCAAGGCTCAACTCTTCACAAATCATCTCATAATTTTGCGAACTTACTCTGCCAAAATCATCTACGAATTGCACAACTATTTTGAAGAATTAAAATTTGGAGAATCAAAGCTTATTGCGAATCAAGGCTATTGTGAGATCAATTTGATTTTTACATTCATTTAGATTCATTTTCATATCATTGTTGGATTAATTTCATATCAGTTCATTCTAGATTAGATTCATATTAAGTTTTCATTCATATTTGCATAGAAAAATAAAAAATATAGATTAAATTGCATTGATTCATATCTAGATTTTGCATTCAAATCCTTCATTTAGGTGTCGTCAAGGTCACTGATCTTGGTACAATCTAAGAATTCACACTCGCATCTACTAGAAGGCAGTAAATCGCCTGGTTAGTTTAGTTTTCCATTATTTGCACGATTTCAATTTTAGCTAACCTCTAATGTTTTACTGAAGTGTTGTGTCTACAGAATAGGTACAAAATTCACACACACATTTCTGGCACCCACCGTGGGGCCCTGAAATGGGTTTCCCTTCATTTCTATCAATTTTCTATCTTTTGAGGTTAAGGGTTTCAAGGGTTTTGGTATACTCTACAAGACGTTATTTTAAAAAAAAATTAGCACTTTTTCTATCAAAACTGTTTGTACAGTGCAATTTTTAATTTTTGTTCATACAATTGTCGTACGAGTTTTGTCAGAAACTTGTATCAAGAGATACCCACTATCGTACGACAATTGATTTGATTGAGGCTTGTATCATCAGAAAACATTGTCGTTTGAAAACCTGATTGTCATATGATCTGATACCCAGTGTCGTATGAGTTTCTGGACTGTCGTCTGGGAGGTAACCAAGTGTTGTATGAGTTTCTGGACTATCATCTGGAAGCACACCCACTGTCGTATGAGTTTTGGCACCAGGTTTTAATTGTCGTTTCATTTTTTAGGGCAGTTTGTTAGATTTGATTTTCAGATTTCGACTAACAGCTAACCCTAACAATTGAAATTCTCTATTTTTGATTGATTTTCACTGGTTTTCGATTGGAAAAAGTACAAGAATTGCTAAAATAGGTAAAATATACTAAGCGCATTGTGAGGAACTCAAGTATTCTATTGCATCTAATAACACTTTATTTTGGGACATAAAACAAACTCTCTTGTGTCAAGCTTGTGTGACTTTTCTTGCTTTCATATCACAGACTTCATTTTGGGCTCTAAAAAAATGAACATAGATTTGCTTTCAGCATCTTTGTTACACATAGTAAATAGGCCCTATGAACACTATTTGTGGCTCTTGAGAGAGTGAGTTTCCAGCAAAACTCTTCTCAACGAAAGAACCCTTGTAGGTAGGGAGGATACTGAGAGAGTCTCATGTTCCACTAGATCCGTGTGTCTTCAACTTTTGATCGAGGCATTCTCTCTCCGGAGAGGTTGATAGATCATAAGGGGTTGATGTCATAGATCTTTGTGAGATAATCTTGGTCTTAGCATGTCAGATTAATCTATTTGCTTTGTTTGCGTTAAAAGTGAAAAGGCTAGGGGATTATGCTCTACTTCCTTTTTGGATAGTACCAGAAACCCAAATCCTTGAATCTGGGACCAGTCTCCATGTGGTATATTTTGTGAGTCACCTTTAGAGAGGGTTAACCATAGTGGACATTCCCTTAATTAGGTCAACCATGTTGATGAAACCTCAAGCGATAATAGCCATTTTCGCTGTGGTAGTGACAGCCGCTATATAAATGTCCTTGTGGAAGAAATCTTCACAGGTGTGGTTCATTGTTGGGTTGTCAGATCTCCCTAGCAGCTCCTAATTGATTAAATTCTCAGACTGTGTCAAAACCCTGGTGCACTGGGATTGGAGTTCACCCCTTTGGATCATAAAAGTTACAAACTCAAACCATTACTAAAAACCCTAGAGAGGCCAAATTTTCATTTTTCTAGGGTATATGTGCGTTATAGCAAAACTTTTTGGAACATACACAATTAGCGCTTTGGAGGATTAGAGAAAATAAAATCACTTGATTTTTCATGCACATGGTTGCTTTTTCCCTTGTTCATTGTCTTCAAACATGCTTGAAATCACTTGCTTGTTGTTTTGTGTGCTTGCTTATCTATCTGGTTATTGAAAATGAACAAATCTATCACAATCCTCAAATCTAGACATTGAAATTTGCAAACGATCTAAAATTGAAAACCCAAAATTTGCAGAAATTGAAGTAAAACACCTTTCTGGAGTCAACAGTCATTTTGTAAAGTCAGAAAGTCATACGACATTTGGCTATTATCATTTCAGAACCCCCAGATTGTCGTATGGTATCAAGTATATTGTCGTACGAGTTTTGCTACTAGTCATTTTCAAAAATCAATTTCCCTATTGTCAACTGTCGTACGAGCTTGTCAATTGTCGTTTCATGCTATACCCACTATTGTACAAGCCTGTAGAGAGTCATTTGAGAAAGTTCAAAAAGTTGTCAGAAAGTTGTCAAAACTATTAGAGACCTGACTTTTCCAGCCTATTTCTAGAATCTGTCAAACAAATCACTGTGTCAGGAATAGAGCAGCAAATACTGAGAATCCAATCATTTTCCTAAAGTGTCCTTTTGAATCTGATTTAGCCTTCTGTTTTATTGATTTGAGTCTTTTTCATCTTGTGTCAAAACCTTGTCATAACTATCAATCTTCAATCCATCTTCAAAATGGCTAAGTGTTGTGAACTTGTGTCCGCTATCTTTTGGGAATCTACCGATACCTCCAAGGCACAACCTCCTTCATTTACATCTAATCCAAGCTTCAATCAAGAAAACCTTGACAAGGTTGCATCATTTGATCTTCTTGAATCAATTCATTCTTCAATTGTCTTCATCTTGTTCTTTTGTTTCACCCAGGGTTAATGGTGGAAACTAGAGCTTCCTCACACAAGAAATTAGGAGAAGCATCTCATACCTTACCTTTGACTCATATCCAGGGTCCAACTCTTGAACAACTCTACAATTCTAGTCTTTATGAAGATGACGGTCTTGGCAACTATTGACTGAAAACTAGTTACATATCTCTTCCATCAATTCAATCTATTCCAGGGAGTCCTAAAACTCCTAACATGTCTCAAATAATTAACACATGAGGAAGAAATTCTAATCATAGCTATGATGAAACAGATGCATGCCATGCAAGTCAAACTTAAAAAACTTGAGAAAGAAAAGGAACCTAAAGAGTTCTCCATGGAAGCTCTATGTCCTTTTCCATTTGATAAAGACTTGTACATGTCACCATGCCCCCAGACATAATGTGAGCAATGTGACAATCCTTATGATACCTCTTCCACGGAGAGTGACACATCCATTTTTGGAGACTATGATGACTATGATCATGGAAAATATAATGATACCTATGACACCTATGTTCCCAAGAGTCCTCTTCATTGTGTGCTCATGCTTATTGGAAATGGGATGTCACATTGGATAGATCGTGATGGTGATCCATATGATTCTGATTTTGAAAGAGACTTTGATGATCTTTGTGCACAATACCTAGATGATCCATCTGTTTCATTAGAAGAAGTGAAAGCTTTCCTTACTAATTATAAGTTTCAATACTATAAGGATCTCTCCTCTAAGAACTCTCATGCTAAAAATAAAGATTACACTCTCAAGAAAGATCATGTTAATATTGAACCTTTGTCTTGTGATGGTTCCCTTCTATCCCCTACTTCCTCCAATACCCATACATTTCCTAAAGCTTCCAAGCCTATCAAATCTTTCACAAGTCCTTCATCCACCAAAGGTCCTAATACATTTCATGCAGTTTCCTATAGTTATCCTCAAGGGCTACCTCTTAAAGAAACTCAAGCTAACCTTCACTTGGCTGCAAATACTTTCAATAATGCTAAACCTAAAGAGCCTAAGCCTTTATATGCTATGATGCCTACTTTAGCTAGTCCTCCACCATCTCTTCCAAAGTCTTCCATACAATCCCAACATGCTTCCTTGTCCTTAGCAATGGCTCCATGTCAAGAGGACTCTAAAAATGATAAACAAAAGAACGTAAAGAAAGATCAAGATCAAGAACCTTCCATGTCATCCAATCCTTTTCATGATATCTCTTATCCGTTTCATGGTTCTTTTGATCATGCATGCCCTTTCCCATTCATTCCACCATGTCTTAAGCGTTCTCCTAAGCAAGATCAAGCTACTACTTACACCGTTGAGCTTATTGACAATCAAAATAACCTTACTACACTTCCAATTTCTAAAGATGATACTTCCATTAAGGTTGGTAAAAATGGTGTTGTTGATTACAATGTTAATCCTATTGAAAATCAAGAGAAAAATTATGCACTTATGCTATCCAAAGATCCTTGTCAAGATCAAAGTCTCCCATCTTCTTATTCTACCACTCCATGTTCGTTTCCACTTTCTACTCTTCCTAAGTCTTTGCAAGCTTTGAACAATCCTATCAAAGAAGGTGCTCATATTCAAGATGTTGAGAATTTTATTGAAAATCCTAATGCTCACTCTAAAGATGTTGATGTCCTTGGTTGTCATATAGATGTTGGTGAACTTATTGATTATCCTTTTGTATCTTCCATGTCCATCCTTGGACCTCCTCCACCAATACTAAGGGCTTCACGTTTTCCTTCCATATTGGGCCCTTATGTCCCTTCACTTTCCCCTCCTAACTCTCCTAATTCGCCATCCATTTTGGGTCCTTACATCCCTCCATCTCCCATCTTTCCTCAAGATCAACATAGATGCACACCCTTGAATCCTTTTCATCCACCCACCCATCTAAACCAGTCATATCCTCCTTCTTCCACAAGTCCCAAGTTCTTTGGAAGTAACTTGAATGTTCAATACAAGAAAAAGAAGCAATACAAGAATCCATAAAAAAAAGATCACCATGTCTCCTCTAATTGACATGGAGGCATAAAGTCAAAAGAGATATCTAAGAAAAAAATTACAAGACAAGTATGGGTTCTAAAATCCATCATTAAAGATATTCTCTCTAAATCGTAAAAAAGAAATGAAAAGCCTATGGCTATATGGATTCCAAAGTCTCTCTTGAAAGAGTCTAATGTTGAGAAGCAAGTGAAGTTGACATTCAAGCTTCCAAAGACTTCCACTTCATCTTCTTCCAAAAACATTCTTCCATTCCATGTGCCTAAATGACAACCTCTCCTATCCATTCGCCATATTCCTTCGTGTATTCCTTCATTCACTTTTCCTCCATCCTTTCACCACCCTTTAAGGTGTGTGTTTATGTTGATCTTTCCTTCCTTTCCATATACCCTTTCATGATCCTTCCATTCATTATTCTTCTACCTTCTATCCTTTTTCCTCATTTACCTATTCCTCCTATCTTCCAACCTCACTCGCTTTACATAAAACCCTATCCTCTATTTTTCTCTTCCATATTCATTTCCCTATCAGCATCTTTGAGCATATCATTTTGAATCCTTGGCATATCATGGTTTATCCTTTCAAGGAGCATTATCTAAAAAGCTTTCCTTCTTTCAAGAAAAAGAAATTTTAGAAAAAAAAAAAAAATTAAAAATGTGCCTTGGTGAAAACCTGGAAATAGGCGCCTTGGTAGAAAAAGTAAAGAGAAATAAATTTTTCCTATGGTGAAAACCACTCCCTTGTGGTACCTTGGATAAGTACCATGATGAAAACCTGGCAATCAGGCATCATGCGTAGTTCTTCTACATATTTTATCCATTCCATCTTCTTTCTTTGATCTTGACAATGTTGATCTATACAGAAAGCATTTGGCTATCTTGTGAGCTATCTTATGATGATCTTGCTTTCATTCCCTTTCTGTTTAGCTTTCATATTTATTTTCCTCCATTCATTTTCGCTTATCACTATCCTTTTCCCCTTTGGTCTTGATCTAATAAAAAAAGAAAGAAAGTGTAAAACACGGTGCTATGAAGTCTCTTGACATGTCTACTCCTTTGGACTGCATCCTTTCTTGCTCTTGCACTATGCTTTTGTGACTTATCCTATGCTGACCTTTCATTGCTTGTCCAAATATGCTTTACATGACAATTTTTCCCTAGCTTGGGTATTCTTGAGGAGTTTTCCCTCCAGGATTTTTTCCCTTCATTTTCCTTCATTATCTTGTCTTCCATCTCTTCCACCAACTTGCCAATCTCTCTTGTTCTCCACCTTGATAGACATTGGGACTGCACGATATGATCTTGCTTGGGAGTTTGCAAAAAAAAAAAAAGGGAAAGAGGCAGGCAAGTTTGCTAAGAATTGTCAAAAGTGTCAAGTCCATGGAAAATTGATACATGCACTAGGGAGAGATCTTATTCCCTTTACTACACAATGGCCTTTTCACCAATGGGCATTTTTATCTTAGAGGAGCTATACATCCTCATTCTTCTAATGGGCATACCCATATAATCATAGCTACATATTATTTTACAAAATGGGTAGAAGTAGTCCCTTTGACACAAGCAACTAGAAAGAAAATATCTATGTTCATATTGAACTATATCATATGCAGATATGGGATACCTCATTCCATAATCACAAATAATGGTGGACAATTCAAAAACAAAGACCTAGATGATCTATGTGCCAAATTCAAGATCACACAACATTGGTCTTCTATCTACTATCCTCAAGGGAATGGACAAGCAGAGGCTTCAAACAAGAATCTATTGAGAATCTTGCATCATACGGTTAATAAAATAGGAAGAGATTGGCATCTCATGATCAATCCAACTCTTTGGGCCTATAGAACAAGTATTAGAATGCGTACTGGGGCCACACCTTTCACTTTAGTTTATGGGTCTGAAGTAGTACTGCCTATTGAGGTTGAAATCCCATCACTAAGAATCAGAATGCATGATCTAGTAATTGATGATGACTACAGAGTGTCTAGGTTGCAAGAACTTGAACTACTAGATGAGCGTAGACAAGAAGCATATGATCATCTCAGAGTATATTAGAAGAGAATGTCTAGAGGTTACAACAAGAAAGTCAGACACAGAGAATTCCAGGTTGGCGATCTAGTCTTGAGAGAGAATCCTAAAAATCAATCACATCGAGAACGCAAGGGGAAGTTTGAACCCAACTGGCTGGGTCCCTTTGTTATCACTGCTAATTTTGGCTCTAGTGCCTATCAACTCTCAATGAGTGAAGGAGAACAACTCTGAGAACTAATCAACATTCTCCATCTGAAGAAATTCTATGGCTAAGGCATTCAGTGTATGGTAAAATGTACTAAAAAAATCATAAAAATCAAAAAAATTCTTGAAAAAATGAACATCTTGGTGAAAACCTAGCAATAGGTGCCTTGATGATTCACAAAAAAAAGTAAAAAAAATATTAAAAGTACAAAAAAAATTGAAAAATGAAAAATACAAAAAAATGAGAAAAAGAAAAAAGTGCCTTGGTGAAAACCTGGAAACAGGCGCCTTGGTAGCAAAAATAGAATCTCTGCCAAGATGGTGAAAACCCGACAAATGGGCACCACTTGTTTCAAAACACTCCATCTATCAGCGCAATCTTGGTCTTTCCCAACTTTCAGTCTTGCTTTAGTTTGTACATATCTCCCAGTTTGTTTCTGCATTTCTAGTTTTCAATAAGTCGGTTTGTACACCAATCAGCTCAAGTGTTTGTATCTTATTAATGTCCAAACTTGGGGGCAATCAATGTCAAATCCTATGGTCTCTAGTATACTTTAGATGTGTCATATCCAGTCAGAGTCCTTTGAAGCTTCATCCGAGTCAGTCAGTCAATCTCATCTCCAGAAAGGATTTTGCATCTACAACAACGCAATCAAACATCAAACTGAAAACAATCTATGCTTTTTACATGCTTTTATCTCCTTGCATGCTTACTAATTCATATTGAGATTTTTCATATTGTGTCCTTTGAGCTCTTCGATGATGTCCTTTACAGGGTTTAGAGAGTGATGACTGGGGGCATAATCTTTTCTTTGTTTTCTACTTGTATGTGAAAATCTAACAAATTTAGAAATTATGGATTGAAATGATGTCCAACTGTAAGAGACTCTATCTTGAATTGGATGGCCATGCGTACCTCGACCATTGATACCTGGAAAATTCAAGGAAGTTTGATCTAACTATTGTCTTTTTGAGTGAGTTCTTTCTCCTACTATGAAACGTGATCTTACCTAAGGATGTGAACGATAAAGGGTCACTACGGGTAATTCACATTGGATTTAGAATGATCTCTTGACTGCTTGATGTGTTTGTAATGCAAGGCATATTCTGGTCATCACAATGTTTATGTTTTGATGCTTATACAAATTTCTATATCAAAATGGACATGATATTCAGGTCATCCTGGTGTTTATGCCTTGGTGCTTATATCTAATCCAACATTCCAAAAACAAAATCTATATTCATATATCCATGGTTGCCTAATCAGTGGGTGTTGTATTGATTCTTGTGTATACAAATTGATATTCATATGTCTATGGTTTCATAACTAGTGGGCATTGTATTGATTTATCTGGTTACCTAAAAATTCAATGATGAGAATGACTGACACATGATCAGTGACTAGGTCCTAGGTCTTAGGTTGCATTTCATTCTGCATGTTTCTTTGCATTTTGCATGTTTGCATGATCTCACGATGGTTGAATACACTTCAATGCTTAAATGATTCTTCAATCACATCTTCCAATCTAACAAGAGCTAAATCTCACACGAAGGTTCCTCCAATGAAACAACAAGTACAATCCATTTTCAGGATCAAAATCAAAATCTGCGGTCATTCATATTATTCACTTCTTGCATAATCAACCTTCTATCATCATAAAAATCTATAATTCAACTTAACTGATTATCTTACATCAAACTATCAAAATTTCAACTTGGTCAACCATGGTCAACTCATGGTCAAACCTAGTCAAACTTGATCTTCTGGACCCTCTCAATGATGCAGAATGCGTTCTCGAATGTGTATAACCAAATCTCAACTCAATTCACATCCTTCTGAACCCTATAACGCTGACTTTTCTTGTCATATTTCAATTTTAATCCCAAAGGGGGCATGGTATTGCACATCATTCAAAGTCTGTAATCTCATTTGAAATCATATCTTTATGGAAATCATATCCTTCCTCAGTAATCAAGACAACAACCATGTCTAGTTGTTGATTCATCAAAAGACCTCATCGCTCGGGGCAAATCAATCATCACTTGGGGCATATCAAATTCATCGAGATCCATATCAATTTGGTATTCTCTTAATCTTGTAAATTATATCAATTTTTTGCAACTATCAGTTCAAATTGTGTTATTTCCTTGGTTCTTCAGAAACTGAAGGGTTCGGATGTGATACAAATGTGATTCAATATAAGGACAATCGGGTCTGGAATCGGTCACTCACTTCTTCGCAATCATAAGGTTTGAAATTAGGTGTTTTGACACTTTTTCACAATCATCGGTTCATTTGCTGTTATAGTTAACATTATCTTTGGTCATTCAGGACCTATTATCTTCATATTAAATCCTTCAATCAGCTTCTGTCTCATATCAATATCAATTTCAAACATCAGTTTCAATATCATACACAGACTATCTTTGAACCACTATGCTTCGCACAGTAATTCAAAGAGGGGCAAAATGTAATACCCCAAAAATAGGCTATAGGTTCATTAACCTCATACATTGACACATCGAATGAAATTGACATCAAAGTCCTAACCTAAGGCACATCTGAACATCATCGAATCCTAATTGATTATCTCAAAATCTGCATCAAGGAATATTCCTAGAAATATTCTTAATTATCATAATTATCTTTAATTTAATAATTATTTGGCAATAAATCATATTTATCCTAAAGTGATTAATTGAATATGATGAATATTTAATTAATTAATTTAATTCTGTCACTTAATTATTTAATTATATTTAATTATATTTTTTCCTAATTATTATTATTTAAATTTGACAATAAATCAAAATTCCTATCATTAATTGATTAAATTCTTATTTATTTAATTAAAGCAAGTTGTCAATTTTTAATGATATTATTTTGGAATAAAAGTTTGAAAAATAATTGATTAACCTATAAATCAATTGTTTTATTTTTCAAAATCAATTAAGTTGGAAATAAATCACTTTATTATTAAATTAATTCATAAATAAATCATGCACAATCAAGAAAAGCAGACAACTATCAATTATCAATTAAAACTAAACTCTATTTTGAGTTAAACTCTGCTTTTGCATGTTTTTGTGAGTTAAATATCCTTTATTTAAAAATAACTCAAAAATCAACCTAAGTTATTTGAGTGATTTATGGCTTTTCCCATGCACCTCCAAAGCCCTGGATTTCTATAAAATCAAGGCTCAGCTCTTCACAAATCATCTCATAATTTTGCGAGCTTACTCTGCCAAAATCATCTACGAATTGCACAACTATTTTGAAGAATTGGAATTTGGAGAATCAAAGCTTATTGCGAATCAAGGCTATTGTGAGATCAATTTGATTTTTACATTTATTTAGATTCATTTTCATATCATTGTTGGATCAATTTCATATCAGTTCATTCTAGATTAGATTCATATCAAGTTTTCATTCATATTTGCATAGAAAAATAAAAAATATAGATTAAATTGCATTGATTCATATCTAGATTTTGCAATCAAATCCTTCATTTAGGTGTCATCAAGGTCACTGACCTCAGTACAATCTGAGAATTCACACTCGCATCTACTAGAAGGCAGTAAATTACCTGGTTAGTTTAGTTTTCTATTATTTGTGCGGTTTCAATTTTAGCTAACCTCTAATGTTTTACTGAAGTGTTGTGTCTATAGAATAGGTACAAAAATCACACACACAAGTTTTATCGAATCCTCATCAGAATAGGCCATGCAGAAGCTGATAAGGAGAAAATTTCCTGTTACCTTAATGGGTTGAGACCGAGCATTCAGGAGGAGCTGAATTTGGTTTGAATGAACATTATTGAAGAGGCATACTAGTTTGCCCAAAAAGTAGAGGAAAAGCTAAACAAAAAGTTTGAGAGCAGGCAAAATGGAAGAGGTCATGGTGGACGGTCATATGGTGGCTGAAATGAAGATTCGAAAAAGAAGGATGAGGCCAGTAGCAGTCAAAATCAGAGAAGAAACACTTCCAATCATTTCCATGATTAGAATAATAGAGATCAAAGAGGAAAAGGAAGAGGAAGAGGAAGAGGAGGCTTTCGTGGAACATGTTTTCACTATGAAGAAGAAGGTCATAGGGTATTTGAATGTCCTCAACGCCAATGAAGGATAGATAGGAGGAATGAAGGCTAGGCCAGAGTTGCACATTTTGATGAAGATCCCAGATCATCACATTCTGAAGATGCTGAAAGAGGAGAAACGTTGATTAATAGAAGAGTCCTGCTAAGTGGTGAGAATGAACTTGAGCAAAGGAGGAGCCTGTTTTGGAATAGATGCAAGTGTGAGGGTAAGTGTTGTGATGTGATTATTAATAGTGGAAGCACTAAAAATTTGGTGTCAGAAGAGATGGTGACAAAGTTGAAGCTCAAGAGACAAAAAACACCCACATCCATACCGGATTGCCTGGGTACAAGATGACCAAAAGGTCATGGTCAATGAATAGTGCCTAGTGAAGTTCAAGATTGGTGGGTACCATTATGAGGTATTGTGTGATATCATATCTATGGATGCATGTCATATGTTTTTGGGTAGACCATGGCAGTTTGACAGATGTGTTGTACATGATGATCATGCGAATACCTATTCCCTAACGAAGGATGGAGTGTGACATAAGCTAAAGCCATTAAATGACATAGAAGAAAAGGTATGTGCTAGTGCAAGAATAACTTTTGTTGATGGAAAAAATTTCATAGATGTTATGAGGCATGAGCATGTGTGTTTTGCTTTAATTCCAAAAGTTGGTAAAGAGGAAGTAGAAGATGTACCTGTAGAAGTTGTAGATCTATTGAATGAGTTTCAAGATATTGTATTCGATAATGTTCCTGATGGATTACCACTGGTAAGGAAGATCAGTCATCAGATGGACCTGATTCTAGGAGCCAGTTTGCCAAATAAGGCAGCACATAGAATGACACCAGTGGAAAGTGAGGAGTTGAATAGACAAGTACATGAGTTATTGTAGAAGGGGTTGATTCAAGAGATTCTGAGTTCCTATGTTTTACTAGCAGTATTAGCACCAAAGAAGAATGGAGAATGGAGGATGTGTATAGATTCCAGAGCAATAAACAAGATCACAATCAAGTACAGATTTCCATTGTCATGAATGGATGATATTATGGACTATTTGAGTGGAGCTATGTATTTCTCAAAGATAGATCTGAAGAGTGGATATCATTGGATTTAGATAAGAGAAGGAGATGAGTGGAAGACTACCTTCAAGACAAAGGAAGGACTGTATGAGTGGTTAGTCATGCCTTTTGGGCTAACCAATGCACCGAGCACTTTCATGCGGCTCATGAATGAGGTTCTAAAAGAGTTTTTGGGTAAGTTTGTCATTGTTTACCTAGATGATATTTTGATTTTTAGTAAGACATTGGAAGAGCATATGATGTATATTTGTATGGTGTTTGAGAAGCTGAGAGAAGATAAATTGTTGATAAATTTGAAGAAGTGCAGTTTTGTGAAGAAAGAGTTAGTGTATTTGGGATTTGTAGTTTCAACAGAAGGTCAAAAAATGGACCCAAAGAAAGTATAGGCTATCCTTGAATGGCCTATTCCAAGGAGTGCTACAGAGGTAAGATCTTTTCATGGTTTGGCTAGCTTTTACAAAAAGTTTATCAGAAATTTTAGCAGTATTTGTGGACCCTTGACTGAAACAATGAGAGGGGATAGAAAAGAGTTCAAGTGGACTAATGGGGCAAATAAAAGTTTTAAACTGTTGAAATAGAAAGTTACAAAAAAACCTATTTTAGCACTTCCAGATTTTAATAAGGTGTTTCAAGTAGACTGTGATGCTAGTGGTACTACAATAGGAGCTATTATGAGCCAAGAAGGTAAACCTATTGCTTATTTTAGTGAGAAGTTAAATGATGCTAAGAGAAAATATTATGTTTATGATCAGTAATTTTATGCTATAGTTCAGGCATTAAAGAAGTGGAGACACTATCTGCTTCCTAAGGAGTTTGTTTTGTATACTATTCATCAAGCTTTGCAATATTTGAATAGTCAAGCAAAGTTGAATCAAAGGCATTTGAAATGGGTTGAGTTTTTGTAGAGTTATACATTTGTTTTGAAACACAAGAGTGGAAAGTCTAACAGGGTTGCAGATGCACTTAGCAGAAGGCAACTATTGTTGACAGAGATGCAGATTGAGCTAGTCGGGTTCAAGGAACTCAAGAATTTATATCCAGAGGATCCTGATTTTGGTGAAGCTTGGAAAGCTTGTAAAGAACCTGTTACTCTAGACAGAATGAAGTGGTTGGATTTCATCATTCAGGATTATATGCTATTCAGAAGGAGCCAGTTGTGCATTCCACAAAGTTCTATGAGGGATAATCTCATCAAGGAGAAGCATAGCGGAGGATTGACTAGACATTTTGGTCATGATAAAACCCTTACTTTGGTTAGTGAGAACTATTATTGGCCACAGTTGCAACGAGATGTCAAGAAGTTTGTATAGAGTTGCAGAGTATGTCAGATGGTGAAAGGAGTGAAGTAGAATATAGGGTTGTATCAGCCATTACTTGTACTAGAGAAGCCATGGGAGGATATTAGTATGGACTTTGTTCTTGAATTATCGAGGACTTAGCGGGGACATGATTCAATTTTTGTGGTGGTTGACAGATTTTTGAAGATGGTACATTTCATTCCCTGCAAGAAGACTAATGTTGTTGTTCATGTAGCAGAATTGTTTTTCAGAGAAGTAGTGAGACTACATGGTTTGCTAAAGACCATAGTTTCAGATCGAGACACTAAGTTTGTTGGGTATTTCTAGTGTACATTGTGGAAGAAGTTGAAGATAAATTTGAAGTTTAGTTCATCACATCATCCACAGACTAATGGATAGACAGAGGTGGTGAATAGGAGTTTGGAGAATTTGCTGAGATGTTTGGTTGGAGATAAGCCAACAGGATGGGATTTGATTTTACCACAAGCATAATTTGCATACAATAATTTTGTCAATAGGAGCATTGGTAAATCACCATTTCAGATTGTATATGGAAATAGTCCCAGAAATGCATATGAGTTGAGGAAGATAGATAAAGGAGAAATAAGTAGTGCTGAAGCTGAGGATTTTGTAGAACATTTGAAGAACATCCATGAGGAGGTGAGGAAGCACATTACCAAGATGAATGCGCAGTATAAGGCTAAGGTAGATGATAAAAGAAGGCATAAGGAATTTGAGGTTGGGGATGAAGTCATGGTTCATTTGCGGAAGAAGAGATTTCCAGTTGGTACATATAACAAGTTGAAAATGAAGAAGTTTGGACCATGTAAGATACTGAAAAAGCATGATTCAGGAAATGCATATGAGGTAGAATTTCCTACTGAGCTGAATATTTCACCAGTGTTTAACATTTTAGATTTGACAGAGTATCATGAAGGAGGTGTTGAAGATGAGATCACAATAGTACAGTGGAGTATTGCAGCAACTATTTTAGCTACTAAGGAGATTGAGGACATACTAGATGGTCGTGTTGGCAGAAGCACAAGGAACAAGACATATGAAGAATATCTAGTTAAATGGAAAGGATGACCTGTTGAAGATTCATCATGGCTGACAAGGGAGGAGGTTAACCATCTTGGTTTTCCTCTTCACACATGAAACATGACGGGGTCACTTCTCAAATTACCCAGGGTGTCTGATGCAGGAGCATCTTGGGTGTAAGAGCAATCTTGCATCACCCAAAAATATTTCTGGTTTCTTTTCAATAAGGGCTATCTTGTGTAGAGCTTCTATTTTTGGAAATTTACTATTTTTAGTAAGTTTTCTGTTCATTCTTAGAATGGTCTATTTTCTTCCCTGGAGGTTCATTTTGGTCATATTAGCCTGCCAGTAAAGTTTCATTGGCAGATCAAGTCTAGCTTTGTAGATATTGAAAATTTTCGGTATTGGCAGCAGGGTATAGAAACTTCAAACTCAGTTTTGAAGGCTTTAGAGGCCTCGGATGAGGTCAAAACTTTAGATGAATGAAGCTTGCTTGGTTTAAATGTTGTAGAGCGCTTCGTGCCCTTTTCGAAATGGGGTCATAATAGTCAATCGGGTCAATGGGTGATGACTTATGGTCTCCGAAATTTGGGTCACCTGAAATGGAGAAAAATGATTTTCCTTCAAAAAATTTGTTTGGGTTTCAAAAGTTATTTGGAGCCAACTCTGATGTAATAAATTGTAAAATAAAAGAATTCTAAGTTTGGTCAGCCTTATTGGCTAAAATTCTAGAACCTTACCAGGTGGTGGAAAATTGCCTATATAAGGAAGGTTGTAGTGTTGTCTTAGGCAGTTCAGAGTAGTTCTGGGTAGATCTACGTAATAATTTGAGGCTTTGTCCTACAAAATATTGTAAGGGAAAATGCCCATGTGGCTTTGCATATTGTAATTCTGAAATTTGTAATTCCACATTTGTGGAGATAATAAGAAGCCCATTTTCTGTTCTTGCAAATTGTTGTTGTTTCTCTGTTTCTGTTAAGTGTTGTGGTATTAAGGGGAGCACCCTTCGTCAGGAATACCCTAGGAAGACCAAAGAAAAGGTCTTGAGAAGAGCAAGATTTCTCTTATGAGTTAGGTCTCCCCATCACTAGGGTTTTTGAATGAATTTTAGTTATATAGGTTGTCCTAAAAGCTCTCAGACATCTACAATTATATATGTAACCATTTTTATTAATATTAATAAAATTCTTCATAGCTCTGTTATGATTTACCAATAAAAAAAATATAATATCAATTATAAGTATTGTTATAATTTTTATTATTAGTTAGTATGTGGATAATTATTATTATTTTTTTATTATTAGTTAGTTTAGAGAGTGTAAGTAGTGAGAATAAGAGCGAGGCCAAGGTATTTTTTTACATGGGAGGTTTTATATTAGTCACAAATTCATTTTTGTTATTCGATATGGAAGCACAAGTCTATATTGACATCATTTCAATCAAGAGTTAAGGAGTGAGGGGTATCTATTATGTTTTTTATGAAGATACTATAATTTTGGGCATGACACTTTAAGTTATTATTGCTAATGAGAATAAAGTGTAACAAGAGTAGTTTGTGGCCAACTTAGAGGAAGGTTTGGTGTATCTTGACTACAAAAATGTAATGAATCCTTTTAGCAATTGTGATAAATTTTGTAGGAAGTAAATTGCATCTAACAAATAAAATTATTCACCAATCTCTTTTGAGATGATTGTTCTCAATGCAAGTTTGGGAATTTCAATGATTTAGAGAGGGATGGTTTTATTGTAGTTCCTTTGATTGACAAGTATGGAGAGGACAAATGAATTTTTGATTAAAAAAAAAATTTCAACCCCCATAGGAGGATTGTGTTGCATTCATGTTTAGAAACTCCTATTTTTTTTGTATAATGGAAGCCTATTCCAAAATCCTTTTCCCTCGGTGATATAGTTCTTCACTTAATAAATGATTTTTATCACCATCATCTCTTCAATGGTTATGTTGATTTGATTAGAAAAGTTAGGTAGAAGATTCTTAATGTGTCATTATGTTGGAAAAATAACTATCTCTGAGGAGTTTTCTCTTTGGATGAATTCAACTCACTATAACATTATAAATCCTTCTCTTTAGATTCTTACTCATTAATTTAGGACTATTGAGGATTATGATTTTTTGTGGAATAATTGCTCACATGATCCTTTTTAAAGGTTGTTTTATTTATGTGTCCTTGGAGGCATTTTTTAACCTAGCCTTTGTTTCCTTAATTTATATTCTAATGTGTATTTTATAAATGTCAAAATCCAAATGAGCCTACATGGAAAATTTATGGTGATCAAAGGTCTAGCACATGAGCCTACATGGTGTAAAACATGAAAATGCATTTAATGTGTAATTGATGCCTCCAAAGTAGCCTTTCATAGTAGCCTCTTAGATTCCCTAAGACATTAAATATTTTTCCTTTATCGTCTACCAGTTGTGTGTATGTTTATTTTGCAAAAAAGTATCAAACTATGTGTTTACCTTGGCAAACTCATCATTGGCAAAGTAACAAAATAATTATAAGTGATCCTACATTTTATTTTCAACAATTCCATATGTTTTTTCTTTAATTATTATATTGGTTTAACCCAATTTAGATAAAAACCCATCTGTAGCTTTTAACAATCTTAATCTGTGTACATATATCTATTCTAACTAATAAGGGATCCAAGTTTTGTGCACTCAGCTTTCACCTATGAATTAAGAATTATTATGGCCATCATTATAGCTTCTGATCTTTCTCTTTGCAAGCCATAGTCAATCCCTATAATTTTGTCAAGATTTTGAGACCCTTTTCTCCTATGAATTACAAATCCTTGCTATTCTACTTTAGAGATCAACAAACTAAGCATTTAAAGAAGAAATAAATGTTGGATTTTATCTAAGGAAAATATTGGAAACTTTATCTCGATTTATATCTACCTACGTTACTAACACTAGGAGAGAATCATCATTTTAGTTTAAGTAGGTTAGAGATATTTATGTTAGGAAAAGATGTTTCAACCTTGAAATTATAACATGTCACTATTTATAGTAAGTTTATGTTTGAGAATGAGTTTGTTCAAAATTTTCCCTCAAAGTTATGGAATTGCCAAATGATCATACTAATAAATTTTTGACCCAAGATCGTGTCCAAATTTCAAGATATTAATTTTTTTTAATTTTAAGAGTTTCAAAGTCGATTTAAAAGTGGTCATGAATGAGCTTGATAGGTCACTTTACAAGCTTTCTAATAATTCAAATAGTTCATTAATCAACCTCTTGGATTAAAAGTTATGCCCTCTAGAAGTTCTCTTTCCTAAATTGAAAAAATGTAGAAACACATTGGACACAAAAGAAGAGTTGTAAGGGGGAACTTTACCCGTATTAGTGTATTTTTTGACACATCACATGAAATCTTTGATTGCAGATAAGTTGGGTGCCACTTTTTGGGTGGTTTTAGCTCATGATTTTGTAAATTTATTTTACAATTTCATGGATCATTTCTCTTATATTAGGTGCTTGAGATGAAAGGTGTGTGTGTGTGTGTGTGTGAGTGTGTGTGTCTTATAGATGTTGACTTTCCTCTAGATTTCTGTTTGGTGATAATTTTATGAAATCTTGCTCTACAAGTATATTGTAATCTTGTTAAATTTTTAATGATATATTGTGTACCTTTTGGATTTGGGGGTTTCTCTAGAAAAGGTATTCCCCACCTAAAGTATTGTGTTGGGGTATGAATGATATTTATCTTTAATTTTTATAAATATTGTAAAGATCTATTTAATTTGCATAACACTCCTCTCAGGATTAGTGTACGAAGTTATTTGTCTAGCTTATCTTTCATACAAGTGGCATCATAGTTTGATCACCTTTAGTTAAAGTTGTGTTGTTGAATTTTTTGAAATAATCCAATTTTGACAGAGATCTTGTGAAGAAGGTACTGGTTGATCTTGTTGTAGGAATTTTCATATGACAAGCACATCAAGGATAATATATGTGGAGAAGTTTTCTAATAAAAATTCTAAAATGTTGAAGCTAAATATAGGAAATTTTTTAATTGATCAAGATATGTAGCATCAATGAGAATAATTTAAGGCCCATAAATACTACTTTGGTTTCTCAATATGATGTTATAGAACATAAATATATGTTTTCATAAAAGTTTTACAAGCATACTATGTTTTAATCAATGTTCATGAAGAGTCATTTTCAAAGAAACTATGGAAGAAACTTGGTGAGACGTGTATATTGAAATGTAACCCTATTATAAACTCATCAAAAGCTCAACCACAAGACTAGAATAAACAAGAAAATTAGTAACACAAATAGAGCTATAAATCAAGTATATGCAAATGAGACCAACAAAGTATACCATCACACATATGATAAGCTTGAATCCATTATTCGCAATCCTTTAAGTCCTTGTGGATGGTAGTATTTTCTTTCATCATTAAGCACTAGCAGAAGATGGCATAAAAGAATGAAGCAAAGTCAATTGATGATGAAAGCATGATGGAAATATAATAGCAATGAAGTGATGATAGTTAATTAGGTTGTATGAAGCTCTAGAGAGAGAGAGAGAGAGAGAGAGAGTATCCTTTACAAAAATCTCCAAGATAATGAATAAGATTAAGAGGATAAATGAATAGATTGAGGGGATTAAGAGGTGCATTGACTTTTTCATAGGAATCTAGTTTCAAATGAATCTAGACGTGTGAGAAGGGGGGAAATGGGACAATTGTCACATGCCCATGAATTAGATTATGATCCATGTGAACAAAATAAAAAGATTGGATTATATAGAAGAGGATAAATTGATTAAATAACTAGACACATTTATTTAATTAATAGATGAACAAGATAGGATTATAATTAGTAAGTAAATAATAAATATATATTTAACTATAGGAAAGAAAAGGATATTGAATTAATTTAATAAATGAAAAAAATTATTTAATTAACAAAAGAAAATTGGTAAAAATAATAAAATAAATAACAAATATTTATTTAATTTAGTGAGGACAATTTTAGATGTCTACATGTGTCAATCCAAATCTTTAGTGAAAAATATTTTCTTGGGGAAGCAAATTATATTCTTTGAGAATGAAAGATGATGGATGAATAGAAAACCATCTAAAAATATTTAATGTGTTGGTGGTTTAATTGGAACCAATTAGTGTGAAAATGATTAGGAAAGAGAGATGTCAAATCATGCTTTTTTTGTCTAATTAATTAGATTCTCTTGTTATGGCTATTAAGATTACTTATATTTTCTTAAAATTTAAAATGATGTGGGCTATTTCCTTTTTAGAGATGGGGAAGAAGGTGCCCATCAGTGTCAAGGAGGTCCTGATATTTCATGGAATACCAATGGAAAAAGGAAAGAAGAGTGAATAGTGTGATAAATCCAAGTCCAAGGGGGAATGATGAGGGTAAAAAAATCGAGTCATAGAAGGGCACAAACAAAAGGAATAAAAATAATCTTCACTATAATCTAATTAACATAAAATTTTATTACAATGAGATTGAAAAATAGAAACCACCTACATGCCCACTGGCCATAATAAATTTATAGACTACCAGAGTTTTGGAGGCTACCCCTTCCTACTATCCCATTGTCTTCTTCCCAAAACTGCTTTCCACCTTGAAGATGGACCTAAGATAACCTATTTTTTGGTTTAGAGTAAAAAAAATTTATTTATATATTTTGAAATTAGGTAGTTGGGCACCAAAAAATAGATTTTGAAATTCAAATTTGAACCATGTTTGAAAACATGGTAGTTCTCGAAAAATGGTCCAACTTTCGAGAGGCATAACTTTTGATCTGGGTATCTAATTGACAAACCATTTGAAGGGTTGAAAAGATCTTTGCGTGAACTATGACACCATGGAATAGATTTTCCCATCCTCCCATTTTTTAGGCCCTTAGAGACCAATTAGTGCCTCAAAGCTAACTCCAAAGGTTTTTTGGTGGGTTATCAAAAACTTAAAACCTTAATAACTTTCAAACGGTGACTGATTTTGATCTGATTCTTCTGCCAAAGTGCTTAATTTTCCATTTTCAAGATTTCCTTAAGTTTTTTCTCCCATCCTCCTTAAAATCAAAACTTATTAAAAATAGCAGGTTGACCCAAAAATGCAGTAGTGGGAATCTGAGAGTTCGAATCTCTAATTCACCCAAATAGGTATCCATAAATACAAAAAAAATGAAAAGTAACTAGAATAAAATAAATATCTTTGGTGATACAATATTTCCATGACACCATTGGATGCTCTTGCATTAGACACCCAAGATAATTTGAGAAGTGACCATCTCACGTCTTAGTTGGTTGAGGAAAACCCAAACAATCAACCTCTACTTTGGACAACCATGATGAATCTTATACATGTCTTCCTTTCCACTTCACTAGATACTCTTCATATTTTATATTCCTAGTATTCCTTCACATGCGACTATCCAATATTGCTTCAATCTCCTCCTTCCCTGAAATAGGTGTTGGAATGCTACATTATTCCAGTACTAGCTCCTTTGTACCACCTTCTTGGTATTTTGTCATGTATGCAATGTTGAATATAGGGGAAATATGGATTCCATTCAAAAACTCTACCTCATATGCATTCCTTGAATCATGCTTCTTCAAAATCTTGCAGGGACCAAACTTCTTCATCTTCAGTTTGTTGTAGGTTCCCATGGGAAACCTTTCCTTCCTCAAGTACACCATAACTTCATCTCCAACTCAAAACTCCTTATGTATCCTCTTCTGATCTTCCTTGGCCTTATAGTGAATGTTCATGTTGTGGATGTTCTCTTGTCATTATTCATGAAGACTCTTGATGTGATCTGCAAATTCTTCAACTTCAACACTTGTCCTACTTCCTTGGTCCATCTTCCTCAATTCTAGTGTGGTCCTTGGACTACCTCCATATACAATTTGGAATGGTGATCTACCAGCTATCTAATTGATAGAATTGTTGTAAGTGAATTTTTCTTGTGGCAAGATCAGGTCCCATCCCTTGGGTTTATCTCCTACTAATTCTAGAGTCCTGTATGAATGGAAGAATAAAGAATGAAGGACTCAGGAGTCACAGAGGTCAATCACCTTAGAGTGACTTCTTTTTACACTTTGAACCTTTTGATGCACTCATTTATTGAATCTTTGTAGTGCCCACCCATAGTTTTATTTTTCATTTTTATATTGCCAAACTCTTTTAGGCCACTTTCATGTGTGGGTTGATTATTTCAGCTTTATTATGAGGTTATGGATGTATGTCATTACATGGTGATTTGATATTAGATTGTAGTGAGATATCATATATTTATAGTTAGATAATTTTAATTACTTTTACAATGATTATTTATATGTTTAAAATGACATTTATATTCATGATTTTACTTACCCCGTACTTGCATTTATATGTCTATCATGAATGTTTTACCTTTCTATTTGACGTGTTTGATGTGGTTATAGGATGAAGTCGTAGTTACCTGCTTGCAGGATCCACATGATGCCCCAATCCATGCCACCATTACTTGTTTTATATATATATATATATATATATATATATATATATATATATATATATATATATATATATATATATATATATATATATATATATATATATATATATATATATATATATATATATATATATATATATATATATATATATATATATATATATATATATATATATACATACATGCTTATCTTTTATGTAGGTTTGCCAGGTATTGGGCATTGACTTCCCTGAATTGTTAGGATGAGCGTGCCCTATCACAGTGTCTCAATGGTAAGATAAGGGAGATAACATTCAAGTCTGAATCTCAACCTAAGCCACTTTATTGTCCTAAAATACTGGACAAGTTTATGATTTATTATCTCTCTAAATTTGTCCAGGTGACATGAATTCATGAGACTTTTTTATTGAGCATGATTGTTATTTTATTAGGTTTAGTTGGTTTTTCTGTTCTTTGGCTAGTTATGTGGTTGGTGTGGTTCTTGTGAAATGATCAAGTGATTTACTGAGATTAATTATGTGGTTTAATAGTTAAATCTTACTAAATATAGAAAGTATTAAATGAGAGGGTATTTAATTAAAAAAATTAATTAAATAAATTTATTAATTAGAAGACTTAATTAAAAATCTAATTGTGAAATTTAAGGATTTAATGAATTATTAAATTTAAAATTTTAATTAAAGATAAATTTATTAATTAATAATAAATTATCAATTAGATAAATAATAATATGATTAAAACAATATTCTTTTAGCTATAATAGATATGCAATTAAGTTTCACAATCAATTAAAAATAAATAAAAGATTAAAGTAATTTTTATAGTTAAGTGAATTGATAAAAACAAGAAACATTAATTTAATTTGAATTGAGTGAAAGTGCATTAAGTTATTGATTATTAAATTGAAAATCATGCAAAAAGGGAAATTGACAATAACAAAGTTTTAGGAGTTAAGTTGAGTTCCAGGTTTACATGGTTGAGTTCTTGTTCCAGATTCTTTTCCTTTATTAGGAGGATTTAGCCATTATTATTCTACACAAAGATTTACAAGTTTTGGCTCTGAGGCTTGAATTGGAGGAAATTATGAAAGCTTTGGAATTTTTTAGGGTTTTGATTATTTTTGGTGGTTTTTGTCAATTGGTGGTTTGAGGTAGGGTTTGAAACATCGTCTCAGGGTCAATTAATGGAGGTCTCAAATCAAGACCCTTCTCTGGAAGGATGGACTCCACTAATTTTGGTTCACCAAGGTATTTCAACTGATGAGGCTCATTATGATGATGTGGTATCCCCTTTGGGGAAATTGTAACACTAGCAGGATGAGTTCTCTTCCCCTTAGGAGGACTCCCAACATTTGGATTTCAATTTAGGTGTGTTGGCTTCTGGGCAGTTTCAGAATGGCATAATAGAGTCTCCTATTTCCAATGGTATTAGTAGTTGGGAAGGTGAGGTTATCAGTTCAGTAGATAAATTGAAGGTAAACCAGGGGAGGATAAACAATATTCACTTGTTGGATGAAAATAGGGTTACAGAGGCATACATGGATAGTTTTGTTGAATCATTGGTGTTGGGGTGGTAGATCAAAAATTTGATGCAGATGCAGCTCCTAAATAGGGGGAGTCAACTCCAATTTTAAAAGTAGGCTTGTTCCAGCAAAATTCTCTAAAGGTGTCTTCTTCTCCTTCATCTGTTACAAAAGGCTCATCTCCTATTCCCATCTCATGTTCCATTGCTCAATTTGATCTGGATCAGATGAGTCTTCTAAGTAACTCCACTCCTAAGAGACCGAGAGATATGCCATCCAAAGGAGTCAAGACAAATTAGGAAGTGGTGGCTACCATTCAGAAGACTTTGAATTTTACTAGGACTAAGAAATTGTAAGGGAGATGCTGCATTTTAATTGCTAAACAATCCAAAATAGGAAGGAGAGTGATGAGCTCTCCGAGGTGCCAATGAGGATTCTCACCTAGAATACCTCTAACAAGGCCCACCTCATCAAGGATCAAATCAAGGTGACCTGGGAAGATATTATTTTACTTCAGGAATCAAAGCTATCTCTAGAAAGTGGCACAAAATAGTTTACATCATGGAAAGAATTGGTACTTTTTCGCTTCCCTTCTTTTGGTGCCTCGGGAGGTTTGGCCATCTTATGGAGAAGTCACAAGTGTCAGCTTAAATTTCTTTTCTTAGAGGCTAAGTGGATGATGGTTGAAGTCAAGGTGTTTGATGTTTCATTCCTTCTGATGGACATCTATGGACCTACTTTGATGTCTAGCAAACAAAGGTTGTGGTGTATACTCTATTTGACTTTAAGTTTGTATATCTCCCACAAAGTTTGTTGATCCCTAAGTTTTGTTTTCTATTAGTGTCTTACACTTAGTCTTTTTCTAGCCAATGTTGGTCAGTCATCACTGCCATCGAGTCATCACATATAGGCCAAGTCATGTGTATTATACATTTACCGATCAATAGTCACTATCGATTAAGACAGTGGTCACCGAGTACTTCAGTATTAGCTGAGTCAATTTATGTCAAGTTATGTAAAGATTTCAATGCCGAGCACCAGAGTATACAGAATAGTGAATGCTGAGTGCCAGAGTTATCAAATACCGAGAAAGCTAGATTTTACATATGTGTTTGTTATGGCACAAACACTTAGGTAAACCATTTTGGCTGACATACATATTACATTTTTTTTTGTTGAGGAAATCATGGAGGTGATTATGCTTTAGAATTGTAATCATTAATCCCTATGTAATTCATGGAACCAATCATAACTAGGGAAAGGTTAAGCGACAAAAGTAGACAAATCCAGATTGTAGATGTCAAATCTTAGAGATGATCAATTTCTTATATGATATGAGATCCGAACCCTAAAACGTATCATGAGAGAAGAGAAGAGTATGAAGGAGATCTCATACTTTCAGTGCAACAAAGTTCTTTGATTATTAGAAATAGAGTTCAGTGACTGAGTAGAGAAGAAAAGAGTAGTGAAGGACAGAACAAGGACATATTTGATAGAGGAGATCAAATCTATAGTGTAAGGAGAAGATATGTAATTAGCACCATAGTGCAAATTGAAGGATTAGGTACTGAGACCTTCTAACAAGTGAATCAGAGTAAATCTCTTAATAGAGTGGTTTTAACAGACCTTAGAAAATCTCTTAAGCAAGTGCTTACTTAGTTGTAAGTTTTTAAATCCTTTTGTAAGGTAGATTGTATAAATCTCAAAGCTCTTAATAGGGAATAACCCTCACAACTGGTAGATCATATTTTGTGATCAAACTTATGGCCCTAACAGGAAAACATTAATATTGCAGTAGTAAAAATTTGTGGGTGTCATCTCCACCCCAATTTTACCTTTCAAGGGTTTCTGGGTAACCAAAATTATTGTGTTATGTTTATTTTCATGGATGATGATTAGGATATTAGATCTGTTATAGTGATTAAGTTTGATTCTTATACTATGCAAGTTTGTTTATGTTAAAATGTATAAATTAGTTGATATCTGATTCACCCCCCCCCCCTCTCGGTATCTCACTTTCCCTAATAGATTTCCAACAATTGGTATCAGAGCTTAGTCTCTTAAAGAAGTCTAACCACTTGTGAGTCAAAGATCTTGAGATGGAGGTTTATAAGTTGGGAAAGGTCATAGAGAATCAGAAGATTGACATTCAACTTGCATAATAACAACTTGAAGAATCTAGAGGTGAACTGAAAAAATACCTAAGAAGAAGAAGAGGAATAACAATACAACAAAATGAAACACAATATCAAGAAGAGGATACTACAAGACTATTTGATAATGAAAACTTTGCTGAAAGTGACAAAGCCATAAAAGAATTGCTAGATAAAAACAACATACTGAATGAGGACATTAGAAATATGAAAAGAGAACAATAAATACAATTAGTAAGACTATGTGAAGTTGTAGAATAGAAAAAGAAAGTTGAAGAAGATAAGACAATGGTTGAAGAAGATAAAAGACAAATATCAATGAGACTTGATGAAAGGACATGCGACATGCAAAGACTAAAAAATAACCAACTAGACATGTAAATAAACTGCTACTTGTTAATCAAGAATTGGGCAGTAAAGATGTGGAAATCACAAATCTGAGATCAGAAAATAGTCAACTGAAGAATGAACTAAGATTTGAAAATAAGATCAATGAAAGGATGAACAAGCCTAATGAAGCTATAAGATACCTTGAAGAGCTATTGAGGTCACCTAGAAGATCCAGTGATACATTTAGACTTGGACATGATGAGCACTTATCATCCACTGAGGAAGGAGAATCATCAAAGAGTGGAGAAAAAAGGAATGTAAAGATGAAGAACAATGATCCTACATGTCATCATTATGGAAAGCTAGGACATACAACCAACATTTACAGAAGCAAACATGGTAAGTCTGATCCTAAACCAAATTTCAATGGATATTGCTTTAACTATAAAAAGAATGGATATCAGGCACATGAATGCAGGACAAAGGTCATTAATCAACCTACATCACCTAGATTTCAAGGACATTATTTCAAGTGTCAGAAATACAGACATAGAGCATATGAATGTAGATCCAAAGCTAAGTGGACATACAGTCAACAAACTAAAGCACCTAAGAAGGGTAATGTATCATCTTAAAATAGAAGCACTTCCATGTTAAGAGTGTTTAGCCCTCCGAGTGAGTGATCTGGGGTCATATTAAGCACCTTGATCGGTTCTTTTCATGTATTTGGCTATTTCCCCCTTGTTTTGCTTCTCTCCCCCTTATTTCCAGCCTTTTTCTAACAGTTTTCTCTAAGAATCTGGAGTTTCTGACTATCTGGGTCAAAGATGACCTCGTAGGGTCAAGGATGACCTCAAACCTGACCTAGGTTAGGGATGACCTCAACCCTGACCTAGGGTAGAGTCTACGTCATCCCTGACCCCAGGTCCAATTTTCAAATTTTTGGAGTTACGGGATGTCGAGTTTCAGAAAGTTTCATTTTTCCCACTTTTGGGTTGGCCATTTTGGGTTTCGAAATGGTAAATCCTTAAATTGCATTTAAATCTAGGTCCATTTCTATGGGTTAAGGTTAATTGGGATTTAATTCTCCAATGTCAGCCTCTCTATAATTTTTTGCCCTAGACTAATATAAAAGGAAGCCTTCCTCTCTCATTTTCACATCCACAATCAAGCAATTGCATCTGATTTTCATAAGCATTCTCTCTCAAGTGCAAGTAAGAAAGAAGGAGAAGGATAATTTGGTTCTTCATGATTCCCATCCTATTATGGAGCAAAACTCTTCTCACTCATCTCATGTTGAGGATGATGCTTTAAGAGTTCCTCCTAAACAAGTCCAAAAACTTTCAACTAAACTTGATAAAATGGGTAATCAGCTTATTCAAGAAAACCATAATCAAGATTATATTCAAGCTATAGAGGCTCTTAAGAAATTTCTTCATGATAGTGATCAAGGTGTTAACCTCTTGCGTGTTATTACTCACCTCATGCATTCAAATGTTAAACCTTTAGCTCAAGAAGCTCAAGATTTAGGGTTGATTCCTCCTATCACTAGTGTAGAACCTTCTTCTAAACCTTTACCAAGTGTCCCTTCCTATACTCCTTCTTTGGTGACTGTGATGGTTCCCTCTGTTCCTATGAGTGTTCCCTCTGTGTCTCTTCCTACATCACAACCTTCTTATCACAATGTTCCTTTTACTTATTCTAATCTGCTTCCAACTGTAGTTCCAAGTGTTCCTCCAGTTGTGTCTTCCATTCTTGCAGCTTCTTACACTTTACCTAGTGTTTCTAATGTTGCTATTCCTCCTATTTCCTCTAATGATTCAACAATCATCAGTTTGGCTCAAATTGTGTCATCCTTACAACAACAACTTGCTTCCTTAACTCAAAACAAGTTTAGTGTTCCTACATGTGACATGGGAAGTCCTTTGTCCTAAGACATTATTCGTACTCATGTTCCTCAGCAAGTTCATATGCCTCATCTTGACAATTATAATCGAAAAGGAGACCCTGTGCATCATGTTAAAACATTTCAAATCCTTTGTAGTGTTTATGCTCATGACCATAGTATTTTAGCCAAACTATTTGCTAGAACTTTCCATGACAAGGCCTAACAATGGTATTGTTCCTTGTCTCCTTATTCTATTGATTCATTTCCACAACTTGATAATGCCTTTATTCAACAATTTCAAAACAATATTGGCCCGCAAGTGTCTTTGACTGATTTGATGCATTGTAAACAAAGTGCTAAGGAAAAATTGACTGAATTTATTGGTAGATTTAAGCATTTGCACGCTTAGATTTCCTATCTCATTCCTAATATTGATATTCAATGTATGTTTATTTCAAATTTGCAAAAGGATATTAGAGATAAGATTTTGCTTACTGAATTTACCTCTTTTCAACAACTTTATGTAGCGCTTCATCATTATCAATTACAAGTGAGTCAATTTGAGAGCACCACTCCAATGGCTCCTATTCCAGTTGATAAAAGTGATGTTTCTCCTAATCCAAACAAATTTAAAAAATTCAACAACTACGTCAAGATAAATAAACAAGCGAATGTAGTTGCTGATCAAGTTGTTGTTGCATCTCACAATTCCACTTCTGCATCCACTACTTTTTGATTAAATCGTACGTTTACTCCTCTTTCTAAATGTTTGCATTCTATTATGAATAGGTTGTTAATTGCTAATATGATTACTTTATCTCCTATTTGACCTCTTTTACTTGCTATGATTGCATCTAAATCCTTCGATAATAAATATTTTTGTCAATATCATCGTCAAAATGGTCATGATACTGAGAAGTGTTATTCTTTAAAACATAAGGTTCAAGACTTAATTGATTCTAATGCCTTATCTTTTGATAATCTTGATGGTAGTGGGAACAAATCTATCTGTCCTCCTAATCAAAATCTTCAAATCTATATGAATCATTTACCTACGCATGATACTAATACCATTGCTCAGCCATCTTCTATGGAAATTTTGTATGATTCAAAGATGGATGATCTTAATCACATTTTTAATCAAGTGGAGCATGTTGTTCAATCTATATCTCCACCTCAACCTCGGCTTCAAACTATACCTCAAGTTCCATCTTGATCTCAACCAAAACCTAAGCCTAAATTGAAAGCTCAACCTAAACCTGGACAACAACCTAAGAATAAAAGACCTCGGGAACTTTTGATTACCTTTGATGATTCTAAGACTATTAAAGCTCCTGATGGTCCCCTTTATATTTATGCTAGGATTTCTCAAATACCTACTTGTGGTTGTCTTGTTGATCCTACATCCTTAGTCAATGTTATTAGTAAGGAAAATATATTTATGAAAAATTTGCAACGTGATTCTTATGATACATTTGATGTGTGGTTTCAAACTTGTAATGGTTTTCTTTATCCATCATTTGGTTCTATTAACTTTTTGGTTAAACTTTGTGGTAAAATTGTGAACACTACCTTTGTTGTTGTTCCTACTTCTAATCAATTTCAAGTTAAGCTTGGTTTGCCTTGGTTGAATGCCATGCATGTTGTTGCTTCACCTATCCATAAATGTCTTAAATTTGTTCATGATGAAGAAGTGAAGATGGTTAATCATAGTTTATATCAACCTTCTAGGCCCAGAGATTGTGCTACTCTTGACTTCTTTTGGCCTTCATTACTTAATTCATGTCCTTCTCGACTTGATAATCTTTTCCATTCATATCAAGCCTATAAGCATCATAAGATTCTCTAATTAAGTGTACCTCCTATGGATCTTAATCATGGTCTTTTTCCTACACCTTCCATACCTCCTTTAACTATGGTTTCTAGTTCTGTTAATCAAGTTCCTACTATTGCTGATAATCCTATTAATCTTCCTAAAGAACCTGTGAAGGATCCTGTGATTGTTCCTCCTAGTTCTCAACATATTTCAAGTAAAGAAAAGTGTAATCGATCTACTAATGAATGACATAAGAAGCATCGTGCTCAAGCTAAAGCTCGTAATTCTATTCTTCAAAATTCTTTACTTTCTTTTGATAAGCCTATGCATGATGTTGTTACTAATAATGACATTAAGATGCATGATTATGATGATTCTATTCTTATCTTAGATCCTATTTTGATTAATTTGGATGAAGAAGATACTCTTGATGATGTTAATAATGAATATGAGACTATTGACATTGACATTGATTTACCTAATATTCTTTTATCACAATTAACACTTACACCTAGTATCGAACATTGTGATTCTCAAGAGGATCCTTGTTTGAAACTGACTATCATTCCTATTGTGTTGGATATAGTCCCTCTTGCGAGTTACCCACCTTCCCTAAATGATATAGAATGATATGGGGAGAGTAGACGACACACATGATTGGCTTGTCCTTTATGGTAGCTTTGTTGTGTGTTTTCCTATTGTACTATGCTTCTCCCGTGATGTGTTTGCTAAATGTTGTTACATTCTTTTATACGACCTTTAATGCTCCGTTGGTGCAAGGTGATAAAGGAATCAAACCTATTGTACAATTTCCTCTATATGTATCTCTATTCTTCTATATGTTGTTTCATGTTATGTTGTACCTATTCTTTTGTTCGTAAATGTTTCCTTGTGTAATCTACTTGGATCTGTGACTTGGTAGCACTGATTCTTTTTGGTCTCCAAGTCATGGTCCAAAAATATTCTTCTTTGTATATCTTATGTGATCTTTCCTTCTTTGTGATTGTAGTTCTACTTTCTTTGGGGAATGATGTCAATTCATTTGCAATAATATCATATTATCTTATGATCATACTGACCCCATGGAAGGTAGATCCCTCCTGTGTTCTCTGTATGTTTATGTGATATTTCCCTTGAGTTATCTTCTTCTGGGGGCATCTCGTAGTGGAAACGTAATTAGTGGAGTTGTTTATGTTTTTGTTAAATCCATTGCTCCTATTAAAGTGTTAGCAATGACTTTAACGTGGGGGCATACGCTCTACTCACCTATTGCACACACACACTTTTCAATACACATATATTATTTATCAAGGATACTTTTCTCCCTTTTTGGATTAGTGACTAATCCTTAAAGCATGGATTTATATTTTAGGATCTCCTGATCCCTCTAGTTTCAAATTTTTGATCCCTTAAGGTCGAAAGTGTTCTTAAGACTAGATCTCTTTTGTTTTTTGTTTTACTCTTATGGAATACAATATTCTTAAGGGTGAATCCTTGATGGGTTGACTAGTGAGTAGCCACATTCACTAGGCAGTTCAATTCCATCTTTCCAGTTGCGTTGTTTCCTTGTGTGGTTCACAATGGGACATAAGTTCTCATTGGGTGAGATAATCACACACACACACACACACACTCTCTCTCTCTAGAGATGTCTCTCTTATTGTGATCTTGGAGTTGACAAAGACTTGAGTCCCTGGGGGCTTGAGGTTTCCTTTGTCCCTTTGATTATGATAAGATTATCTTTTCATTATGATCTCCTTTACCAAGAGTTTGCATCGAGTCCATACTCTTGCTACAGTGGGGGCTTAATGTATCATCTTAAAATGGAAGCACTTCCATGTTAAGAGCATTTAGTCCTATGAGTGAGTGGTCTTGGGTCATGTTAAGTTCCTTGACTAGCTCTTTGCATGTATCTAGCTATTTCCTCCCTATTTTGCTTCTCCCCTTTATTTCCAGCCTTTTTCTGACAGTTTTCTCTAAGAATCTAGTTTTCTGACTATCTGGGTCAAAGATGACCTGGTAGGGTCAAGGATGACCTTGACCCTGACCTAGGTCAGGGATGACCTCAACCCTGACCTAGGGTAGATTCTACCTCATCCTTGACCCTAGGTCTAATTTTTAGATTTTGGGAGTTACGGGATGTCAGGTTTCATAAATTTTCTTTTTTCCCACTTCTGGATCGGCCATTTCAGGTTTCAGAATGGTAAATCCTTAAATTGAATTTAATCTAGGTCCATTTCTAGGGGTTAAGGTTAGTTGGGATTTAATTCTCCAATGTCGGCCTCTCTAGAATTTTGTGCCCTAGATCACTATAAAAGGAAGCCTTCCTCTCTCATTTTCACATCCACAATCAAGCAATTGCATCCGATTTTCATAAGCATTCTCTCTCAAGTACAAGTAAGAAAGAAGGAGAAGGAAATCAAGCAAGAATTCATTCATCTTCAAGCCAAGCATTCAAACATTCATCAAGGAGATCTATTGTTAGCTATTGAAGGATTCAATCTCTTTGGAGCCCCCTTGAAGATTTCTCCATCCATATTCATCCAAGCCTCTTCCTATGCAAAGATCCATTCAAGATTGGTGTTGAAGATCTAATGCCATTAATTTGAGACATCCTACATACTTCTACATTCATTTGGAGCATCCCTACTTGTGGATTCAAGGATTCGAATCCTCCACAAGGACTTCAACATAAGCAAGGTGAATTGTTCCATTTACTTTTTTTATTCCAACAATTTCAATTCAATTTCAAGGTTAATTCCTAAATTGGGGTTTGAACAAGGAAAACCCCCCATCCAAACAACAAAAACCTCTTTTTATTGTAGGTATAGGTATAGGACTGCGAATTGAAGCTTGGATATGGATACCCTTTCCGGCGAACTTCTGGGATCTATGAACAGATTTTCATTAGAGCTATTTTGGGTTAGGGATGACCTTCAATGAGGGGTAGGATTCTGCCCTGGGGTAAGACCTTGCCTTGCTATCTAGGTCAAGAATGACATGCCTTCAGAAAGATAAAAGCTTTCTGGGTTTTCTCTGTCTCGACATTTCCAGTTTGGAACAGGTTGCAGAATTGCCCGAAACTGTACACAGACATCAGAAGTCAACATTTTCTAGATCTACCCTATTTTTAGGTTAGTATTTTCCTTCTTTTTATTTTAGATTTCAAGCATATACTTTTTATAGTAGATTATAGGATTTTCTCCTTTCTTCATATTCTCCATTGTTTGATTCTTTTGTGCATTGATCACTTCTTTGTGATTAATCCATTTGAATCTTTCCTTTTGGGAATTTGGATTGAGGATAGGTCCTATATTCCACTCCTATATCATACATCTTACCCCTATTCAAATCCAACCTCATTCATTTTGGTGAACAACTATTTTAATATTATTCGAGTAATACATACAATTGGGACTACAACACTTGGTACAATTGTCATTACTATGGAAAATATGGTCACATTGGAGAAAACTGTTTGAAGACACATTTTAGAGGAAAATCCAAGAGTTGGATGAATGGAAGTATGGTGTGCTATAAATGCAAAAAGATTGGTCACTTAAAGAAAGACTGTAGAGCACATAGACCAAGCAATAAACAAAGAAAGAATGAATAAACTAGAGAGAAGATGAACAAGACATAGAAGAAGAAAGAGGAAGCATGCAGTAGTGGAGTCAGTGAACCTAAGGTCACCCAATCCAATGGATCAAGTGATCACACTACTTCTAACTAAGCAAAGAAGGTATGTGTGGAACTGAATTTTATAATGCTTTATTTTACATCAGTTCCTAACATTTGATAAGATAAGGTCCATATCTACATATATTAAGATGCATTAGGATAGATTTGAGTGAAGACCTACATTGTATATTTGATGTTGAGCATTAGTATTTTAGTCTATACTGACCAAGTCACTAGTGTTTGTCGAGATCCTATGATAGCCGAGATGTGATGTACACCAACCCAAAATTGAATGGTTGTATCGACCGAGCTTATGTTAACCGAGTTGACATGAGATTTCTAAGACAACTGTATCTCACCTAGAATGTGTACAAATCATTAATGAAGCCCTAATCTGATTGTTTGAAGTCTATAAAGTGGGAGGTTACTATTTATTTTTCATTTCACTAGTGATTTGAGAACTTTTTAGAGTGACTCAAGAGTGATTAACCAAAGCGATTAGTGCTAAGCGTGATTTGCAAAAATCTTCATAGCGTGTCATCAAAAAATATATGAGAAACACTCATGCAAGGTATTTTACCAAATTACTCATTTTAGATATCAAATCCTTAAGTTTGAAGAAATGACATCTTCATCATCAGCTACAGTTAAGAAGCAAGGGAAGGAGGTTTTCAATGTTCAATTAGTGAGGAACGATGCATGCAAGCCACAAAAGTTCCAGGTCATTCCAAAAAGTGCAATTATGGGAGATTTGACTGGAGCCCTATCGTCTATCCCTCAAAAATTTTTAATGATCAATGAAATTTGATCATGTTACATGTGTAAGATCGAGGAAATCACAAACTATGAGCTCAAAGAAGTGCATGATAAACTCTGCAGCAACAGGGTGTTGAAGCCGTAACACTAGAAGGTTTATGAGCAAGGGTTAGTGCATGCTCTTGATTTCCCACAAAATTTAAAAGTTAATTGGATTAAGATTGTACTGGGCAGAGTACACAATATGAAAATATGGCTTGAGGATGGACCATACCAAATTACAAAAGATATGATTCATCGGGTAACTAGATACCCTAAACTCACTAGAAAGAAGATAATGAGATGTCAAAGTAAAGAGTAAATACAAGTAAACACATAGGAAATATGGAACAAATGAGGTATGACTATTTCAACTATCATGAACTCAGAAATTAAATTTGCAGTGAAGGTGATAGCTCACAAATTCTATCAGTCTAGTCAGTTGGATAGTGTCCCATGCATGACAGTGGACCAAGCTTGGAAGATAATAAAGAAGGATCATACATATGACCTTGTCAAGCTCCAACTAACACAGCTTGCCAAAAATATTACATCAATTTGGAAAGCAAAGAACTCTATGTGTAAGTTCGGTTCCTTACTTATTTGTTTATTTTTCTACATTTAGAAAATTTTTCCTACTATTGAAGGTGTAGAATGGGATAAGAATAGACTAGTGACAGTACATATTAGTGAGTTTATTGGTCAAATGGGTGAAATTTTTGAAATTTTAATGGAGAGTTATTTTGTTGAATTTAAGAAGAAAATAAGGAAAAGAAGCAGAATCCTTGTATCTCTAGTGGATAAGTACTATAAAGACATATTTTCTAGTTGATATAGACTATACATATGCATAGGCAGTTATACTGAGGGTATCATGGCTAATGCCATTACCTTATGAGGTAAATATTGATGAAATAATAGTAGCAATCACAACCCTATTAGTTGAGGAAATTGACAAGAAGGCCACACACTTTGGAACCTATGAGGAAGCTAAGGCCAAAATAACCATGGGATTGAAATCTTCTACCATGGAGAGAAAAAGGAAGAAGATAGTGAAAAACATAGAGGAAATTTTGGGAGGAGAAGAGGTAGATGCACCTCTTGAATTGACTCAAGGATTAGGAGAGGACAAATCTAGCGAGTTGAAAGAAAGTGGATAAGAGAGAATGTGGTAGTAAAGAAAGGCAAGAAGGCATCAGTTGTCAAGCCTATTAAGAAGCCAATACAAAAACCTAAGCCCATCTCCTCACTGGTACTTAGGTCAAGAACTAGAGCAGCCTCTACTATTGTAGTTGTCGAGCCTCAAAATAAAACCCCTCTATCAAGGAAAAGAAAGCTAGTTCAAGCTAAGGCAATGCCAAGTCAAATAAGGAAGAAACCAAGAAGAAAGCTTATCTTGGAGAAGGATGATGAGGAAACTAACAGCAATGAGGAAGTAAAGAAAAAGGTTCCATCACACAAGAGATCACTGACTATGGATGAAATATGCCACAACATCAAAAGCACTACTGGCCTAGTAGGCTTCAAGAAAATAAGATTTGAAAAACTGAGTATTGATGACAAGGAGAGAGTAGAAAAAGCTATGCTTGAGATGCTTTGTACATTCAAGATGACACCACTTCAATTGGTAAATTTGATTCCTGATGAATTATACCAGAGGATAGCTCAGAAATGGGAATATGCCTTAATGATCGAGAAGAAAATTAGGGAGAGAACTCTTGCTCAAGTCATGCTTGACTTATCCCCCTAATACATTTAGAAGTATATGGAGTAGTACATGAATATATTTGTTCCCAAGCTCTGGGCATACTCCATCCTTCAACACAAGGTTGAAGATATTGTTCAACAAAGCTTAAGGTTATGGAAGATACTTTTTGGTCTTTTAGTTGATAAGAGTGCACAACAAAGTGCAGGCACATCTAGAGAAGTAGAATTGAATAATAAGGAGGATATCAGTGAACATTAGATTCAAAAGGAATCAGCTTAGAAGGTTGAAGAGAGGAAGAAACAAGGTGAAATAAATATTGTTGATTTCACTGAGGAAACTCTAGTGAAAACAAACATATTGACTAAGGAAGAAATTCAGCAGCATATACAAGCTGAGGCAGCCAAGGATACATCTTTGTCGAGCATCAATCCGGTATTGTTACAAGTGCAAGATTATCCATGAATTAAGGACTCATCAACTGTTAAGAATAATACCCCGGTAGGCCCACATATAGTCACAGTTAATCAACTAGTCTCCTTAAGTGCTAATGTTGAGGAACATGACAGGTCAACAATCACACCTAAGCCTACATCTACTGAGTAGATAAGCAGAGAGCAAGTAGAATAGTCTACATTGGTAGTAGTAAGTCCTCATGTGGAGGAAAAGGAAAATGAAAAATAAAAAGAGAAGGAAAAGGAAAAGACGGAGAAAGAGAAAGAGCAGAATAATCAAGAGCCTAAGGAACAAGAGGCAATAAAAGCTCTTATAGAGATGTCAAGTGGTACCACACCTAGGAAGAAGTCACAAAAGGAGAAATATCCTATTACACAAGTGACACTCGAAGAAGTTATAGTGATTCCTAAGTGGGACACTGATAACTTAACTTACGAACAAATACAAATCTTTCAAGATCTACGGAAGAAGAAGAGTAAACAGGAAGAGATGAGAAGGGAACACCAACAAAAGTAGGTCCTTCATGAGATAAAAGGTATTTTCATAGATTCTTTTGAGATGACTGATGTAAATGAATCTAAACCTATTCTGGAGCAACTTGTTCACATTGTCAAGAAAGTGACTGATGATAACATCGAGGCTAATGACAAGTTGTTGTAGTGGTCAGAAAGGAAATTTGAGACCAAGGTACTCAATAAGGTCTTTGCAGACATTGCAGTGAAATAGGTAGAACTCTCTACCTTAGTAATGAATTTAGAAGAAGTTGTACAAAATGCACACTCTTTGTACAAGAAATTAGGCAATGTAGAATAATTTACAAAGGACAACCAAGATTTGATAGACAAACTACAGTTAGATCTAAAGTCTATAGGTCACTCACTGAGCATGGATGCAAGTTCTAGCTCTATGCATTTTACTAGATTATTACATGCCCAATGTAGGTTAGCCGAGTTGGTAGCTAATGATGGTAAAATAAGGGGTAGACTACTCTCTATCCAAATAGTGTTAACACCTCATCTTGAGGCTATGAAAAGGGAGTTAGTCATGACAAAGGAATTAGTTCAGAAAGATCCTCATCTTTCTATTGTTGAGAGCCTAGTCGAGCTAGCTGTCGAGCTAGAAGTGAAGTAAAAGGTTTTGAAGTTTGTAAGGTCTAGTTGGGACAACACATTAGGTATGGTCATGCAGCTTCACAAACCATTCTTGGATAGGTATTTCAAGACCCCCACACCCCAAGAACTTCAAGTGAAAAAAATAAGGGGGAAAGAGAAATAACATGACAAAATCATAAGGGGAAATATCATATATATGTTAGATATCAGAAAGTAGAACACAAAATGCAGACACAGTGGAAAAATGCTATGACATACTAGTTTTGAAAAGTATATATTTGATTGTATGTCAAATAAGAAGTCTTATGTATATATGTAATTTTTTTTTTTGAAGACCGAGTTAAGTTTAGGGGGAGTATTCTATAGAAATTTTTGGTAGTACTAAGTACTCTTGTAAATGTAATGAGAATGTCATTAAAAAGTGTTTTTTCCACTAATGTCAAAGGGGGAGATTGTTGATCCCTAAGTTTTGTTGTCTATTAGTGTCTTACACTTAGCCATTTTCTAGGCAATGTTGGTTGGTCATCACTGCGACTGAGTCATCATGTATAGGTCGCGTCATGTGTATTGTACATTTACCGAGTAGTAGTCACTATCGAGTAAGATAGTGGTTACCAAGTACTTCAATATTAGTCGAATCAGTTTATGCTGAGTTATGTAAAGATGTCAGTGTCGAGCACCAAGGTATAAAGAGCAGTGAGTGTCGAGTGCCAGAGTTATCAAATGTCAAGAAAACTAGATTTAACATATGTGTTTGTTATGGCACAAACACTTAGGTAAACCATTTTGGCTGACATACATATTACATTTATTGTTTGTTGAGGAAATCACAGAGGTGATTATGCTTTAGAATTGTAATCATTAATCCCTATGTAATTCATGGAACCAATCAGAATTAGGGAAAGGTTAAGTGGAAAAAGTAGAAAAATCTAGATCACAGATCTCAAATCTTGGAGATGATCAATTGCTTATATAAGATGAGATCTGAACCCTAAAAAGTATCATGAGAGAATAGAAGAGTATGAAGGAGATCTCATACTTTTAGTGCAGCAAAGTGCTTTGATTATTAGAAACAGAGTTCAGTGACCAAGCAAAGTGAAGGACATAACAGAGACATATTTGATAGAGGAGATCAAATCTATAGTGTAAGGAGAAGATCTCTAATCAGCACCACAATGAAAATTGAAGGATCAAGTACTGAGACATTCTAACAGACAAATCAAAGTAAATCTCTTAACATAGTGGTTTTAATAGACCTTAGCAAATCTCTTAACTGAGTGCTTACTTAGTTGTAAGTTTTTAAATCCTTTTGCAAGGTAGATTTTATAAATCTCAAAGCTCTTAATAGGGAAGACCCCTCATGGGGTAGATCATATTTTGTGATCAAACTTTTAGCCCTAACAAGAAAACTTTAATACTGTAGTTGTCAAGATTTGTGGGTGTCATCCCCACCCCAGTTTTATCTTTCAAGGGTTTTTGGGTAACCAAAATCATTGTTTTATGTTTATTTTCATGGATGATGATTAGGATATTAGATCTGTTAGAGTGTTTAAGTTTGATGCTTATACTATGCAAGTTTGTTTATGTGAAAATGTATAAATTGGTTGATATATGATTCACCCCCACTCTCAATATCTCACTTTCCCTAATAGATTTCCAACAAAAGTTATCATTGGTGGTAATTTTAATGCAACTTTGGGGTCTATGGATAAGGTTGGGGGGGCTGAGCCCTCTTGGAGAGTTACTCAGAATTCAAGGGACTTTGTCGAGGGGAACATCCTTTTTGATTGTCTACCGACCAATGGAAAGATTTATTGGTCAGATAGAAGAAAGGGAAACTAGTTTGTTGGTGTTCGATTAGATAGGCTTTTGTTGAATTCTCAATGGATCCAGGAGCATGGGGTATGTCTCTCCTTGGTTTTATCACTAATTGGATCAGATCATTTGGTGATTGCTCTCGAGATCAACCTTCAATCAAACAGATTTGAGTCCAAGTATTACTTTAAAGTGGAGAATATGTGGTTCAGAGATCCCCATTTTCTTAATCTTTTGGAACAATGGTGGTTGGATAGTCCTTTTGTAGTAGGTTCAAGGATGTTTCAGCTCTCCCAGAAGTTATCCCTTTTGAAATATAGGATTAAGGAATGGAATTATTCTAAGTGTGGGAATATCTTTCTTGAGAAAAAAAAGCTTAAAGGCCAAATTGATTTTTGGAATAATTTTGTGATTCAGAATGGTCTTACTCAAGATGTCTATGTAGCACAAAAGACCTTGAATGAGCAATTGGAGGAGATTCTTTTAAGGGAAGATGTTTGTTGGAGGCAAAGATCTAGGGAACTATGGCTCATGGAGGGTGACAAAAATATTGCATTCTTTCATGTGTCAACCAAAATTAGGAGACATAAGAATGCTATCTTTCAAATAAATAACTCCAATAGTGATATCCTTACAAATAATAAATATATTCAGATGGAAGTTGTTCTATTTTTTTAGAATTTACTATCTAAGGTAGAGTCCAACCATAATTATATGGCTCCTAATTGCATTCCTAAGTTGATATCAAAAAATGATAATAAATTTCTCATGCAACCTTTCTTGAAGGAAGAAATTAGGGAGGTTGTTTTCTCTATGGGTTCAAATAAAGCTCTAGGTCTAGATGGGCTTACTCCTCTCTTCTTTTAGAAATGTTGGACCTTTATGGGTTGTGACATTCATAAAGTGGTGGAAGAGTCTCATATTCATGCTACCATGCTCTATTAGTTTAACGCTACCTTTATCACTCTTATTCCTAAATGTGATCAGCCAAAATATTTCTTTGATTTTAGACCTATTTCTCTATGTAACACAATCTACAAGATTATTTCTAAGCCCATTGCACTTCGCTTGGAAGGAATTATTCCTAAAATTATCTCAGAGCAGCGGGGGGGTTTTGTTCCAGGATAAGATATAGTGGAGGGGGCTCTTATTGCCCATGAAGTACTACACTCTATCAAAATGGAAGGGCTTCAGGATATGATTCTTAAGTTGGATATGTATAAGGCATATGATAGGCTTAATTGGGCTTTCTTGTCACATTTCATGGTGAAGATGGGATTTAATAAAAAATGGGTTAAGTGGGTTTATCTTGTGTCAAGGGGGCTAAGTTCTCGGTTCTCATTAATGGTTCCTCATGTGGATTTTTTTCCTTTTATAGGGGAGTCAGACAAGGTGATTCTCTTTCTCCCTTCTTGTTCATTATTATGGCAGAGGGCCTTAGCAGATTGATTGCCTACAAGAACTCGGAACAAATTTGGGCAGGTGTCTCTATTAGATCTTAGCTTACAGTTAGTCACACTTTATTTGCAAATGATTCTCTATTATTTGGGAAGGCAATTCTCTCAGAAGCTTTAGTCATTTTAAGGAGACTCTAGATGAATATTGTAATGCCTCGAGCCATAAGCTTAATGTTACTAAATCAAATATTTTCTTCTTCAATATGCCCCCTCTCGTCCAAAAGGCCATCCATAGATACCTGGGTTTTCAAATTGCTGAGGTACCCTATAAATATTTGGGAATCCCCTTTTTTCATGGACTAGGCAAGGCTGCATTATGGGACAAAATTCTTCAGAGTATTAGGAGTAGAATTGCCTCTTAAAAGGCTAGGTGGTTGTCTTTGGGAGGTAGGATCCTTTTGGCAAAATCGGTCCTCAGTTCAATTCCTAACTATGTTCTGTGAGTTCTCTCAACTCCTAGGGGTGTTATGGAGGTCATTAGGAAGCTAATAAAAGATTTAATTTGGAAGGGTAATTTAGATAATGAGAAAAAAATCCCTCTTATTTCTTGGGACAATATATGCACTCCAAAAGACCTTGGTGGGGCAGGGTTACATAATCTTTATGAAAGAAATATTAGTTTGGGGGCTAAACTGCCTTGGAAGTATTATGAGAATCCTCAAACTTTGTGTGCAAGAATATTGAAATAAAAGTACTTGGATTCAGATGATCCTTCCAGAATCTTCACGGTGAGAAATCCTCCTCAGGGTTCAGCAATGTGGACTTTTTTCGTCAAATGCAGAAGAATCATTCTACCTCATATGTCTTGGGTAATCAACTCAGGTAATAAAGATTTATTCTGGATAGACTCATGGAATAGTCAACCTTCATTAAACTCCAATCCTCATTTATCATAGGCTAGGATGGTTCTGGAATAGAGATGGGGGTCATTAGTTAGAGACTATATGTCTATCCAAAATCTTGAGGGGGTTACGAAGGCAGTTTGGAAGGATTTTAGTTCACTTCCATTTCCTTAGGAAGAAAAAACCATCCTTGCTGAAATTTTTCACCAAAGACCCCTATTTTATAATGATGAGGATGATTATCTGATATGGACAAAGACACCAAGTGGTAGGTACTCATTTAAACAAGGCTATCTATCTCTTTCAAGGAATACAATCTTAGACAACATCATTTTGTTTTGTTTTTGCTACCATAGCTTGGTTCTGCCAAAGGCTAGCTCATTCTTATGGTTTTCTTTTACAACCGAATCTTATCAAGTACCAGATTGTAGAGGCTAGGAATTTCTAATAGATTTTCTTGTGTTCTTTGTGGAAAAGTTATTAAGGATACTAATCATTTATTAGTTAACTTTTAATTCTCCAATGAAGTGTGGTGTTGGGCTCTTCAAAAACTAGGTTGGAAAAGTCCTCTTCTTATTTAACTTCATTTGTTTCTCTTCCAATGGCCACTTCTCGATAAGGATCCATTTTTTTCTTGCATATGGAGGGTCATTCCAGCAACAATTTCTTGGTGTCTGTGGTGGGAGAGGAACAAGAGGATCTTTAGGAAGGAAAGTTGCATGATTCATCTAGTTATTCAGCTTGTTGAAGCTTCTATCTCAGAAATGGTCAACTCCTATATCTCCAGGTCCAAGTCTTTATCTTCAACCTTCACAGCTCAGGATTCTAGAATACTTAAAAATTGGCATATAATCCATATTCCATTTAAGGGAGTCTTGGTAGGTAAAAAGACAAAGAAATATATTAGAAGGGATGTGAAATGGAAGCCCCTAGATACAGGCTTTGTTAAAATCACTTTGATGGATCCTCCAAAGGAAATCCAAGGGTCTCGGGAGCAGGATGGGTCCTTAGGGATAGTCATGGTTGTATCATCTGTTAGAATAACTGAGAGGGGGGTGAATCAATTCGATCAATTATTCTACAGTCCCAAACTCCCAGATGTACCATACAAAACAATTTCAACAATTTATGTAGCTTGGTAACATAAAATATCAATCTCTCTGTTCATTTTACCGAATACCAGTAATTATCCAAACTGTGATTACTAACTAAATCAACTATGTAGTATGTAAAGTATGATAGAAAAATAATCATAACAAATAATACATAACACAATGATTTAACATGGAAACCCCGCTAAGGGAAAAACCACTCGGGACCGGTAACCCAAAATAATTCACTCTTTTGAAGTGAGCTTAGTAAAGAGCCAACCTTTTTAAAGGTTATAATGCACACTGTTAGGTGTGACCTGGTTAGAGGATTTATCACTAACAGTTAAATTTTGACCAGCATTCACTATGGGGTCAACAAGATAACACTTTACATTTAACGAATGTCATAAGATAGTACAATAAAACTGTTAAGTCCACTTGGTTAAGAGATTTTATGAATCAATGGTTAAACTGATACAATACTTATCTGATTCAAATACAACTCAATTGAAAATATTCAGATCTATGCTATGCTAATAAAATCCTTTGATCATTAATCAATTCACTTCCTCAATATTTCTCAACTTACTTTCACTCAGTAAATAGTTCTCTGACGCTCGGTAATGTCTGCAGCTCCGTTGTTTTTGTAACCAGTTTGATCAGGAATGCATGAATACACTCTTCACATGAAATCTTTGCAGTCTCCTTTTGTCCGACATCTTTCAACAATGAAACTCATATCTCTTATATAGACAAGTAAACCATTTTCATATCAGCCATCAGATTTTTCCACTTAATGTCCTTCATTCATTTTGCCGCTTAAACCCTCCTCCACAGATGTGTCTTTAACATGTTTCAATATCATCCTTTAGATCATCTTTGTATTATGTCAGTTGTGGATCTCATAACTAAACTCATCTTTAACCTCGAAATCATAACAATATCCAGCTCATCAATTTCAGTTGGCTGTTCTTAGCATTTAATGTTTTCATCCATACTTAGTTAATACTGAAATGTGTCAGTGATAACTAACTTGGTTATTATTTTCACTCGGTATACACTACACTGGCTCATTGTATACAGAAGTCTTTAATTAACGATCACATTGAATTGTTGAAATTAAAATCTCTTCTTCATAATAGATTAATGTAACATGCTCAAGTCAACAATATAAAGCCATAAAATCATCAATAAGTTACCCAATGTTTACCTTATCCTTATCTGTCATATCCATCTTTTCTTTATGTAGATATCTTAGTTCTTCATCTTTTCTTCCTTCTATAGATGTTCAGATGTTTGTAACTAACATGATAAGTACTGTCAAAACTAGTTCACATCAATGACAATATATTGACTGATTTAATCATCTTACATATCACTATAGTAGCTCGGTGATCTCTAATCACTGTTTCTTTAGTTCATCTAGATATTCAATTAGTTGTAGCTCATCAATCTCTCCCTCTGGCATTGATGGCAATACAAGCAATATGAAAATATGTCAAACACATACCAAACATGTATTCTACAACTATGTAAGTAAATGTTGTAGCTCGGTAAGCTCTCCCTAGCTTGATATTTAATATGTTTAATCACTTCAAAACAAAACAACATTCCATAAAGACTCTCCCTATAGATTTGATCTTCCAATATTCCAATATGAAGTCTCTCTCCATTTCTGTGTTCTCACTAACTAATTTTTCAAGTCTCTCTCCCTGTTTGTGTTCTCACTAATTGATTTTTCATATTCAGTCTCTCTCCCTTTGACAACAATTGCAAAGAAAATAAATAAACAACTCTTTAGCAGCCAATTAATTCTCTTTTGTTTGATCCAGATCAAGTACCTTCATGTACTAATAAACAAATTCTTGTTCTAGCTTCTACAATCTTTCACAACCTTAGAAAAACTAAAGTGTGAGCTATGTGCATCAACATGAATGATCTTCTAATAAAGTATAGGTTGATGCAACCTCTTGATCACCTTAGTGACCGATAGATAGGGGACGAACCGCTAGTTTAGTCCTCAAATATTCAAATGTGTCCTTCGGTAAGGGTTTGGTAAAAATATCATCAAGTTGTTCTTTAGATGTTACAAATTCTAGTTTCACCTACTTCTCTTGAACTTGTTCCCTTAAGTAGTGATACTTAATAGATATATGCTTTGTTTTTTAATGCATCACATGATTCTTGAAAATATTTATAGCACTAGTGTTGTCACAATATATAATCACTAGGTTAGTGATTACCTCATTCATTCATTCCAACACTTGTTTAATCCAGGCAATAGTTGAACAATTTGCAGCAACAACAACATACTCTGCTTTAGTAGTGGACTGAGAAATGCATGCTTGTTTCTTGCTTATCCAAGTCACAAGCCTTTCTCCTAAAAAGAATGCTCCACTAGATGTGCTCTTCCGGTCATCAATGTTTCCATCCTAATCTGCATCTGTATAAACTTAGACTTCAAATTTTCCTTCCATTGTGTAGCATAAACCATAGTCTTTTGTCTTCTTTAAGTATCTCAAAATTCTTTTAACTACAACCATATGTGAATCTTTAGGATTGGCAAAAAATCTTTCCATAATCCCAACTACATGTGCAATATCAAGCCTAATGTGTACCACATACATCAATTTTCCAATCATAGATTTGTACACTATCTGATTTACTTTTGTAGATTCATTATCCTTTGTCAACTTACAACCATTTACCATCAGTGTTCCTACCAATTTTGCATCTTCCATGCCAAAAATTTTTTACACTTCTTTAATGTATTTTGATTGAGTGATGAAAATCCCATCATTCTGTTGTATAACCTGTAAACCTAGAAAGAATTTAATCTCTCCAAACATTGACATCTCAAATTCCTTTCTCATTTCATTAGCAAAAGATTTTCAAATCAGATGATGTCCACCAAATATTATATCATCAAGAAATATTTCAATAATCAAAATATTATCATCAGATTCTCCTTTCATGTACAAATTACTATTTTCACTAGTCCTCACAAAGCCAATAATGATAAGATAAGCATGTAGTCTTTCATACCATGCCCTCAGTGCTTGCTTCAGTCCATACAAATCTTTGTGCAGTCTACATACCATGTTCTTCTGATTTGGATCAAAAAAACCTTCCGATTGTTCCATGTAGACCTCCTCCTCAAGAATTCCATTCAGAAAAGTTGATTTCACATCCATTTGATATACTTTGAATCCCTTATGTGCAGCATATGCAAGTAGTATACAGACTCCTTCAAGTCTAGCAACATGTGCAAAGGTTTGACCATAATCCATACCTTCTTCTTGTGCATATCCCTTGCAAACAATTCTTGCCTTATTCCTAGTGACCTCACCATTTTCATTTAACTTGTTCTAGAAAATCCACTTAGTACCAATTACATTTTTATCTTTCATTCTGGGTACTAATGTCCATGTCTTATTCTTCTCAATTTGTTCAATTTCCTCATTCATAGCCTTAATCCATTCCTCATTTTCAAGTGCATCCCTAACATTCTTAGGTTCAAACTCACAAACTAAGCATGTGTTATGTCTTAACTTACTTCGGGTCATCATGCCAGCTTTCTTATCTCCAATGATTTGATTCTATAGATGGTGTCTTCTAACAAATATTTCTAGCACTTGTTCTCTTCTTTGCTCATTATTCGGTTCGGGTTCATTTTCCTCCTCGGTATCTTCTTCCTAATTCTCGATGTGCATTTGCTGATTCTCGATAGCATTTTCCTGATGCTTGGTAGACTCAGCCTATGGCTTCGGTAGATAAGCTGGATCTTCAACATATGTAAACCTACCATAGTCTTACGGTTCCTTCATGCTTTCTTCATCATTATTTTCAGCAAATTCATCAACTTTTACATTAGCACTTTCTATCATTTTATTAGTAGGCTTGTTCAAACATTTATAAGCTTTACTCTTAGTAGAATACCCTAAAAATATTCCTTCATCACCTTTAGAGTCAAATTTACCATTCCTATCATCTTTCAGAATATAACACCTACTACCAAAGATTCTAAAATAACTTACACTAAGTGTATATCCAAACAATAACTCATAGGGTGTCTTGTTTGTGTCTTTCTTTAGTTGAACTCAGTTCAGTGTGTATACTATAGTGCCAACTGCCTCTCTCCAGTACATTTGTGCAACATTTTTCTCAATCATCAATGTTTTGGCACAATCAACAATAGATCAGTTCCTCCTTTCAACAATCTCATTCTACTGCGGTGTCCTAGGTGTAGAAACCTGTCTTTTGATTCCATGCTCATTTTAGAAATTAGTGAATTCATCAAAAAAAAACTCACCTCCTCTATTAGACCTTAAGCATTTCAATTATTTTCCGGTTTCTTTTTCAACTTTAGCCTTATACCATTTAAATAATTTGAATACCTCTAATTTTTCTTTTTAAGAACATTACTATCACCATCCTAGAGTAGTTATCAACAAATAAAATAAAATATTTGTCACCATAGTAGCTTTGACTTCTCATAGGACCACATAAGTTGGTGTGTACCAACTCCAAAATACCTTTAGATGAATAGTCTTTACTTTTAAAACTAGATTTGGTCATCTTTCATTTCTGACATTGATGGCACATAACATGATCAAGTTTGGTTAGACTTGGTAAACCTCTAACTTTTCTCTTTCTACTGATCTTAATCATGTTATCAAATTTTACATGACATAGCCTCTTATGCCATAACCATACATCTTCATTCTTCACCAGTAAACAAGAAGTTTCAACATTGTCAAGATAGAATAAATTACCTTGTGATTGTCCTTCAGTACCAACAAGCTTTCCATTTTCATCATAGATTTCACCTTCTTTCTTTCAAATACAACTTAGTGACCTGAGTTATTTAGCTATGCTACACTCAAAAAATTGTAGTTAAGTCCTTTTACCCAGTATGCATTATCACATCTAATTCTATCATTCAATAAGAAAGACCCTTTTCCTTTCACCTAACAAGGTGTATCATTTCCCATTATCATTGATCCTCCATTATAATGCTCAAGATGATCAAACTTATCTTCATCACCAGTCATGTGATGTGTACAACCACTATCAATGATCCAAGTATCATTCTTACTAACTTTAGAAATAAGGGCTATTTCTACATACCTTTCCTGCTCTTCTGAATCATCTTTCATTTCAACAAATACCACTTCAATTTCATCATCAGTGTCGGTGTCGGTGTTATCTTCATTTTCTCCTACAAGGTAACATGCCTTCTTGCCTTTTTCTTTGTAATCTCAGTTGTCTCCATTGTAGTTTTAATTTCCTATGTTATTCCTTCTGCCAAACTTTCCATCACCAGATCGATCACTATCTTAATCTTCCTCTTTCCTGCTAGGACATCTAGCAACAATATGGCCAATCTCTTTACAATTAAAACAAGCTAAAGGTAACTTTCCCTTAGACCTTCCTTTACCTTTTTGAAGTCTCCAGGCAATAAGTGTTTGAAGCTCATCAAGCTCATCTTCGTTTTCACTATCACTTTCATTCTTTATATTATGCTTACTGATAGATTTACCAATCTTAAGAGATGACATAAAAGTAGACTCAACACTTAGTACAACACTATTGTCATAATTATTTAGAAAGTAGTTAAATTTCCAATCAGACTATCAAGAGTAAGAGTGCTATTAGGTGTAGACCTCATTTCATGAATAACAGATAATCTAATTGCATAGATAGGCCACAAGCTTCTTAGTATCTTACTTACCACAGTATCTTCATCAATAGTACCTCCCACTCCTCGGATAGCATTGACTACCTCTTTGATTTGGTTTGAATATTGTGTGATATTCTCTCCTTCCTTTATCTTCATGTCATCAAATCTACCTCTTAGGTTTTCAGCTCTGGCTCTCATTACATTCACATCTCCACCATAAACTAGAGCAAGTTTATCCCACATTTTCTTTGTTGTAGTGCAATCCTTGACATCCTCAAATTCAACATCAGATAGAGAAGCAACAATCTCTATCATAGTAATATTGTGTTCATGTCTATCTCTCAACTGATCAAGAGTCAAAGGTCCAACATTTAGTTGTAAGTAGCCATTGTCAAGTAAATGTATAGTAGATTCTCCAATTCCAGATATGTGATGCCTCATCTAGCTTTCCCATGTGGTGAAGTTATCTTTGTTCATCTTAGGCACTTCCCTCTTATACATCTTGTGATCTTTTTGGTCGAGTCCTTAAAATTTTTCTCAAGCAACCAATACGCTCTAATACCAATTGTTATAATAACTGAGAGGGGGGGTGAATCAGTTAGATCAGTTATCCTATAGTCCCAAACTCCCAGATGTACCATACAAAACAATTTCAATAATTTATGAAGCTCGGTAACATAAAATATCAATCTGTCTGTTCATTTTACCGAATACCAGTAATTATCCAAACTATGATTAACTACTAAATCAACTATGCAATATGTAAATTCTGATAGAAAAACAATCATAACAAATAACACATAACACAATCATAACACATAACTTAGGACCGGTAATCCAAAATAATTCACTCTTCTAAAGTGAGCTTGATAAAGAGCCAACCTTACTAAAGGTTACAATGCACACTGTTAGGTGTGACCTGATTAGAGGATTTATCACTAACAGTTAACTTTTGACCAACATTCACTATCAGGTCAACAAGATAACACTTTACATTCAACGAATGTCATAAGATAGTACAATAAGACTATTAAGTCCACTAGGTTAAGAGATTTTCTGAATCAATAGTTAAATTGATACAGTATTGATCTGATTCAAATACAAGTCAATTGCAAATATTCAGATCTATGCTATGCTCATAAAATTCTCTGATCATTAATCAATTCACTTCCTCAATATTTCTCAACTTACTTTCACTCGGTAAATAGTTCTTTGACACTCGGTAATGTCTACAGCTCAGTTCTTTCTATAACTAGTTTGATCGGGAATGATCTTCATATCAGGTCACTCAAACATGCATCGATTTGGTCTCTTGGGGCATGTCAAGCTCATCAAGACCCATAACAATCTAACATCTTTCCCATTTCATATCAAGCTCATCAAGACTCATATCAATCTAATATTTTCTCTAAATCAGGTGATTGGCTTCTTCATAATCCTTGTCAAAGTAGTTATCACAAAGCTCTTTGGATAAATATTTAGTCTCATCACTTCATATCAAGCAGGATACTCTGGTCTCGCTTCATATCAGGCAAGATACTTTGATGAACTACAACTGATTAAGAACCTGATTGATGAAGTACAAGTGATTAGAGATCACTGAGCACTAAAGTTTTATGTAAGATAATTGAATTAGTCATTATGTTGTCATTGATGTCAACTAGTCTTGACAATACTTATCATGGTAGTTGCAAATATCTAAACATCTTTATAGAGGAGAGAAAAGATGAAGAACCAAGATATCTACATGGAGGAAGATGGATATGACAGATGAGGATAAGGAATACTCTTGGTAACTTATTGATGAGTCTATGACTTCATATTGTTGACTGGATTATGTTGCATTAATCTATTATGAAGATAGAAGAAAAATGTTACAAAGAAGTATGGTCGGTTAATGAAGCATTCTAGTATACACTGAGCCAGTGTAGTGTATGCCGAGCAATAGTATCAATCAAGCTTGTGTTCACTGACGCATTTCTTTGTTAACTGAGTATGGACAAAAGAATTAAATGATTAGTTTAGCTGACAAAATTTATGAGTTGTAAACTGTATGATTACGAGGTGGAAAGATAAAGTTTGTTGTGAGATCTACGAATAACAAAATTCAAAGATCTAAAGGATGGAATTGAAATGTGTTACTGACACATTAGTCAAGGAAGGTTTAAGTGGCAAAATCAACGAAGGAGATTAAGCAGCAAAATCTGATGGATGAAAAGAAAATGGTTTACTTGTCTATTTAAGAGACTAGGGTTTCATAGTGAAAATTATGCCGGAAGAAGGAGACTGTAGAGATATCACATGAACAAGTTTCATGCATGCCTAATCAAATTGGTTGAAGAAGAACCGAACTATAGAACAGTACCGAGCATCACAAAGCTTTACCGAGGGATAGTAAGTTGTTGAATGTTGATGAATTGAATAGAAATATTGATCAGAGGATTTGTATGGACTAAGAATAGATCTGAATATCTGCAAATCAAGTTTTATTGTAATCAGATCACCTACTATTTTATTTTAACCATTGTAAATAGATAAAATCTCTTAATCAAGTGGACTTGAAAGTCTTATATGTCATTCATAGAATGTACACTGTTATCCTGTCAAACCCATAGTGAATGATAGTTGGACGATAACTGTTAGTGTTAAATCCTCTAACAAGGTCACACCTTACAGTGTGTTTTGTAACCTTTAACAGGGTTGGCTCTTTACAGAGCTCACTTCAGAAGAGTGAAAAGTTTTGGGTTACCGATCCTAGGTGGTTTTTCCCTTTGCAGGTTTTCCACGTTAAATCTTTTATGTTATGTATTTATGTGGTGATTATTTGGATATCATACTTTACATGTTGCATATTTGATTTGGTTGGTAATCACTATGAGTAATTAACTGGTAATCAGTAATTACATAGACAGTTAGTATTTCTTGTTTACCGAGCTACAAAATTAATTGAATTTGTTTTAAGTGGTACATTTTGTTTTTGGGACTGTGGATAACTGATTCACCCCCCTCTCAGTTATTCTAACATACTCTGGTCTCACTCATCATTAATTTCTCAATTAAGTCTGGAGGTAATATCTTTTGATCTTCAATTGATCTTCGTTCGATCAAGTTCAAATTCACTTCCTTCTTATCAGAAATAGTCTCATCACTTCATATCAGGTTGTTCTCTGATTTAGCTTCAATCTATTCTTCGAATCAATGCACTACTCACACATTGAGTCTAAGAGGGACAAATGTAATCACCTAAAATTTGTCTAGCAGAACCTAAGCCCCTAATTTTGATCAAATTTTCCTCAAATAAAATTCTAAATCTCAAAGGCATAATTTACTAGACATAATTATGTAAGCAACCTGAATAATCCCCCTTGCATAATTAAATCAAATCATTTCTAATATTAAAACTTGAAAAATCATTTAATTGTCAAAATTTCCTTTTAATATAAAGTCCTAGCACTTTTATTAAAAACTTAACCTTGATTGAATGCCAATTGAAGGGAAATTTTCTATTTTGTCTTGTTCTCCAATCAAGCTTGACTAATAAAAAAATCTTGGATCCTCTCATAAGGATTGATCTCTCTCACCACTCATTCTACCTAACATATTTTGCCTCTTAATCTCCACCCTTCATTCTTGAGGCATTTTCTTTAAAAGGAAGCTCTTCCTTGGCTCAAGGGGTTCCAAGTCCAGATTCTTGCATTCTTGCATTCTAGTATTCTCTCTTTGTGCATTTTAGAGTAATCTTGCTATTTTTATTTCTTAAGTTCACAATCTCTTAGCTCCTAGCTCTCTTGCATTGTTAGCTTAGTTCATTTTCTAGTGTAATCTTGCATTGTTATCTAGTTTTATTTCATAGTAGCATCCTTGTTAGCTTAATTTTGCATTATAGTCTCATTCTACATTTGCATTGCATGTTCAAGATCATCTTGGAGTGGTGAATGAAAGTCTTGCATCTCCTCCTCATTTGAAATCTTTCATTTTGGAGTAGTCAAGTCACTAATCCTTCATGCCAATATGATGAGAAATTTGAAAAGGATTAAAATCACTTCAACTAGGAAGAAATAAGCCCCTTTTAAGGGTTTAGTTTGTTCATTTGATGTGAACTCTTGTAGCTAAATTCTTGAGTTAATGGTTTATTGAGTGTTGGTTTCATTCCAATTGGATACCAATTTCTAACCACACACTTACAACTATTAGGTGACGTTTTGCATGCTAAAAACTAAGATCCCAAAGTTCAAATACCGCAAGGAGTCAAGTGACTCCAAGAGCATTATGAAACCTTGGGAGGCAAATATTTGGCAAAAAATGAGACAAAAAAAAGAAAAAATATGAAGTCCCAGACTCTGGAGCACCAAAAAGGAAAACAAAAGAAGGGAAAACAAAAATGGGGGACCAAACATTTTTCCACACAATTTTTTTGGATGGGTATACATGGCATAACAAGAGGGAAATAATTTTAGCTTTTGATTATTAGCAGTATAATCATAGGTTGGCACAAAAGTTTTAATTCAAACAAGAATTGGTTAGGATCTTCAGAATTCTTTCCCTTAAAAGTTGGTAAATCAGAGGGTGAAATATTTTTCATAGGAGGTTCATCATCCCTACTATTTAGATTAATAAGATACTAAAATTGTTAGTTATATGTTGTCATTAGTGTCACACATACAGTCGGGAAAGGAAGCAAACAAGCTAGTCGATCAACACACTAAGAACAGATACTGAGTAGAGCACAAGATAGAGTATTGTATTAACCGAACACAGTCTTGACCAAGCACTCATACCGAGCTAGATGATTATTGAGCACTGAGCACAGTTTAATCGAGCATTCATATATACCGAGCATTAGCTGAATATCGAGTGATGAATGCAGTGTATACCGAGTAAACCAAGAAATGACATAATAGTTTGTAATGGCACAAACTACAAGGTAAATGGTTTACACCGATCTAGAAAACATTTTACCAAGATCAAGGTGAAGATTAAATGCAGATGTAATCACTTAATAATTCATGATCCCTATGTAATGATGTTTAAGATATTAATTTGGATCATTGATCTTAGGTTTTCTAAGATGTTGTCATAACCCTAATTAGGTCAAAATCCTTTGTTATAAGAATTATAAAGATGTCATTTTGACAAGTATCACATATGAAGTAGTCACCATTGGGAGACATCTAAAGATCTGACAGGGTTATGTTGAAAGGATTTTGACAGAATATTCAGTTTATCAGAAATAGTTCAAAGGCTACTGAGAAGTACTGAAGGACACATTCATCACAACAAGGTGATCTCTTAATTATACTTAAAGGATCTGATATTAAGCAAAGTAAGTTTCTTCAACTAGATCAAATTTCACTATTAATCTCTAGAAATTGTGATAGACTTAAATCTCCTAATAGAGTAGACTTAACAATCTTATGTAAAATTTATTAACCAAGCGCACACTTGAAGAGTGTTGCTAAAATCCTCTAACTAGGTAGATCTATCTGATCTTTTATGTTACTCCTATTGGATATTGCTAATGCATGGGTGGTGATTGAGACATTTAATATGTTTAATCACTATGTTGCTGAATGTGCACTCATACTGTTGTCATTTGTGTTTTGTCACTGATGTCAACATATGCTTCTATGAAGGAACCAAACTGGTAATCACAGTGTACAAACACTATATGAATGTTTCATATGATGCAAAGTTAGATGAGAGTTCAGGTGGATGTTTTGATCTTATATCCGAGATTGCATCACTAGATGTTTCAAATTAAGAGAGTTACAACTATTTTAGTAAAGACTAGTCACTAGACTGTAACAGTGAGAATTGACAGAGTTAGTCTCTAGGTTTTTGGTATAGCTTTCAGAGGATCTAGATTCAAGGCATGTGAACTTGAAGGATGATGGAAAAGGTACTGAAGGATGTTCATTGGTCAGAAAAAGGTATGAAATGATTGGTGACATCATCTGTGGCGTGTGCTCTGGCGATGGCTTATTCCGAAGCCGACTCAGGGAATGAAGTGTGTGTTTTGTTTGGCAAGCATAAATTAAGGATGTCGGTCCTTAATTGTTGTAATGTAATCATTGTAGACTTTTTTTAGATACCGTGTGTATCTTAGCAAGGTTTTATGTAATTATTTTTAATTAGGAAAGCCTCATGGGCCGACTTGATCTTGGTAAATTGTAATAAGGTATATATGTAGAATCTTTTCTTTGGAAAAGATATGGATGGGATAGAGGTGATATAGAGAAGTTGGAAAAGTTGTGAGCTTGTGTCTATTGTATGTAGAGTATAGGTTTACTGGTGGATTTCATTGGAACTGATCAAGCAAAGACAGTTGCTGGAAAAAAGTTCAAAAGATTGTGTATTTCTTTATATACACTTGTTGCGAACTAGTGAGTTCTGAAGCTGGATTTAAACTTCTTTGGGTAGTGAGCCCTCTCTTTGTTCTTGACTCCTAATAGGGTTTTTCCTCTAACAAGGACTATGTACTGTAATGTTTCAATAAGCTCCTAACAGGGCTATATCTTCTAACAAGGATTACTATAGTCTCAGTACATCATTTGTGGGTGCTAATTCCCACTAGGGTTTTTACCTTTAATAGGGTTTCCCCGAAACCAAAATATTATGTCATTGTGTTGGAATTCATTGTGTTCATTGGATCTAATATTGAAGAGCTTAAAGATTAAAGTTTAATATTCTATTATACAACTGATTCACCCCCCCTCTCAATTGTATTGTGGACTGTTATTCCTAACAATTGGTATTAGAGCATGTGGTCCTTAGAGAGAAATATTAATAGCTTGAGGTGATCTTGGAGATGGAACCCTATAGGAAGGATGGTCCTAAATTTAATCCTGAAAACTTTGACAGTTTGAAGAACAAGATGCAAACACACTTGTTGTGTTTAGGCATAGACTACTGGATGATTACAAAGAAGAAGGTAACCCTGAAGATTGAGAATGATTTTCCATATGCTACTGATGATGAGAAGAAGTTATTTTCATATAACATGGTCGCAAGAGAAGCACTGATCAATGCACTATCTAAAGGTGAGTTCACCAAAGTTAAAGACTTAGATTCGGCACATGAAATTTGGAATAGATTAGAAGCATTATATGAAGGGGATAAATATACCAAGCAGGAAAAGTTACAAAACTGGAAAAAAGAAGATGGAGAAGCTGCAAATGAATGAATATGAAAGCATTAGAGCCTATGTTCAAAGGGTCATAGAAGTAGTAGTTGGAATTAGAAATTGTGGAGGTACTTATGATGAAGAGGAAGTTATTGTGAAGATCCTCAGATCACTGAATCCTGTATACAAATTCAAGGCAATGTCTATTCAAGAAACTATACCCCTGACTCCAAATTTTAGCAGAGAGATGTTGATTACAAAGTTAACTACTTTTGAAGCTGCGGAATTAGGAAAAGATGCACCTAAAGTTGAATCTACATTTAGGGCATCTGCACACAAGAAAGTATCTGCACTTTCGAGCACAAGCAAAGAAGACCTAGAAAAGAAGATCTTGGTGAGTATGTTGAGGAATGGGAAAAGATAATGGAAGAAGAAAGAAAGATGGAAGAAATCATTGCACTAATTGCTATAAGAGAAAAAAGAGGTAAGGGAAAATTTGATGGCAAGTTACCCTTGAAATTTTTTCATGCAATAAGATAGGTCATTTTGCATCTAGATTTCCTACAAGAGTTTCTAAATACAAACCTGATTATGCAAAGATTAGAAGAGACAAAGAATGTTATTATGCTAGTGAAGGAATCTATGATGATGATGATTTAGTTAATGAAGAGATTGGATTTGTTGCTATAAAAGATGAACGAGTACATGAAGAAAAAGCCTTAGTATCTCATGTTGACAAGAAAACTAAATGGATAATTGACAGTGGATGTTCTCATCACACGACTGGTGATAAGAACAAGTTTGAACTAAATTAGTGAGTTATGATGGAGGTGTTGTGAGGTTTGGGGACAATCTCCCTAAATCCATCATAGGAGTAGGATCCATTACTCTGGATGGAAAAACTAATACAGACAATGTACTACTTGTTGAAGGACTGAAACATAATTTGTTAAGTGTTGGACAGTTAATGGATAAAGATTTTTAGTTAAGTTTTGTTAATAGTAAATGCTTTATAAGAAGCAAGGAAGAAAAATTGATTGCTATCGATTCAAAATATAGAGGTAATGTATTTGAACTAAACACAACTAGAGCCTTGTTTTGTTGTGAAGGTAGATGACAGTTGGTTATGGCATAGAATATTTTGTCATGTTAATTTTGATAACATTGTGAAGGAAAGTATGGCTAATGTAGTAAGAGATCTATCGAAGATTGTGAAACCTTCTAACACTGTATGTAGAGAATGTGTTATGGGAAAGCAAACTAGAAGAAGTCATAAAAGAAAATCATTTACATCAAAAGGGAAGTTGGATCTGGTACATATAGATCTATGTGGGCCTACAAGAACAAATTCATACTATGGTGAAAGGTATTTTATACTCTTTGTTGATGACTTTTCTAGAATGATGTGGGTTACTTATTTGAGAGAAAAATCAAAAGCATTTGATAAATTCAAGTTAATAGCATTAGATTTCCACAATCCATTAGTAATACATTTATGAATTTTTGGATTCGATTGTGTGCGTATTTTTACATCAGATTGTTTAAAGAAAAAGTTGTTTAAAGAAAAAGTAGAAAATGAATCAGGATTGAAAATAAAATGTTTAAGATCAAATAGAGGTGGAGAGTTTACATCAGATTTATTCAATTCATACTATGAAGAGCATGGGATAAAAAGAAAAACATGTGCTCCTAGGACTCCACAACAGAATGGGATAGTAGAATGAAGAAACATGACTATACTTGATGCTGCTAGGACAATGTTGATTGAAGGAAATGTATCTCATGTACATTGGAGAGAAACCGTTGGAACATCAGTGCACAAATTGAACAAAATTCAAATCAGAGAAGGTACAAGTAAGACTCCCTATGAACTATGGTTTGATCATACTCCTACTGTAAAATATTTCAAAATTTTTGGTAGCAAATGTTATATCAAGAGGGATGATGAGATAGGGAAATTTGATGCTAGAAGTGATGAAGGAATATTCCTTGGTTACTCTATTAAAAGCAAGGTGTACAAATGTTTCAATCTGAGATTGAGGGAGATGGTTGAAAGTAACAATGTAAGAATAGATGAGAAATTTCAGATACAAGAAAGAATGTATGACAACAGTCAGATTTCAGAAATGAAAGAAACCATTACTGATGTAGAAGAAGAAGAACTTATTGAGGAAGAAAGTGAAAAAGAGGCTTGTGATGCTGGCACAAGAAAGACTACTGAGACTCCTAAAACTCCAAGGTATGTAAAAAATAACCATCTTGAAAATCAAATTATTGGCAATACTAGTCAGGGAGTGCTAACTAGATCAAAAGTTAGAGAAGAAATTTGTTTGATTTCTCAAGTTGAGCCAAAAACTATAGATGAAGCCTTTAAAGATGAATCTTGGATAAATGCCATGAAAGAAGAATTAGATCAGATAAAGAAGAATAATACTTGGGAATTGGTTCCTAGACCTAAAAATAAAAATGTTATAGGAACAAAATGGGTCTTTAGAAAAAAAATGGATGAAGAAGGAACTGTTGTAAGGAACAAAGCAAGATTAGTGTATAAGGGATACTCACAACAAGAAGGCATACACTTTGAAGAAACAGTTGCTCTTGTTGCTAGAATAGAGGCAGTAAGATTATTCCTATCTTATGTTGCACATAAAAACTTCAAAGTATATCAGATGGATGTTAAATCTGCATTTCTGAATGGAGATCTTGAAGAAGAAGTATATATAGAACAACCAGATGGATTTCCTCTATGTGAAGACAAAGACATGGTGTGCAAATTGAAGAAAGCCTTGTATGGGTTGAAGCAAGATCTTAGGGTTTGGTATGCAAGGTTAGACAAGTATCTACTTGGGCTTGGATTCAGAAAAGGTAATGTAGATAGTAATTTGTATTTAAGAACTACTAAAGATGGAATCCTAATAGTAGAAGTATTTGTGGATGACATAATCTTTGGAGGTAATGATGATCTATGGAAGAAATTTTCTAAAGAAATGGAAAGTGAATTTGAGATGTCCATGATAGGTGAAATGAAATTATTTCTTGGATTGCAAATAACTCAGAATGAGAATGGTATTTTCATTTCTCAGACCAAGTATCTCAAAGAATCACTTAAGAAATTTGGAATGGAAGATTGTAAACCAGTAGGAACACCTATGGTGACTGGCAACAAGCTAACAATTGATGATGAATCAAAGTGTGTTTTTCAGACTTTGTATAGATCAATGGTTGGAGGACTACAATATTTGACTCACGCCAGACCAAATATTGTTAATGTTGTTGGAATTGTGGCTAGATATCAGACATAACCCAAAGAAACATATCTAGTTGTTGTGAAAAGGATACTGAGGTATTTAAGAGGAACCATAGATTATGGCTTATGGTATGATAGAAATGGTAGCTTTGAACTTCATGCCTATACTGATGTTGATTGGGCAGGGAATATTGAAGACATAAAAAGTACTAGTGGAGGTGCATTTTTCCTTGGGAAAAAGTTGGTTCCTTGGCTAAGTAATAAACAAGAATGTATAGCACAATCTACTACTGAATCAGAGTATGTTGTTGCTGCTATAAACTACACTCAGATTATTTGGATGAAACAAATGCTGACAGACATTGGAATAACTTTTGAAGAGCCTGTGATTATCCATTGTGATAACACCAGTATAGTAAATATGTCAAAGAATCCAGTGATGCATTCCAAAACTAAACATATTTCTATCAAGTATCACTTCTTGAGAGACAAGGTGGAAGAAAAAGAAATCAAATTAGAATATATCAGTACAAAAGAGAAGATTGTAGACATCTTCACAAAGCCACTACCGAAAGAAAACTTTGAGTATTTCAGAGGTATGCTAGGGGTTCAGGCCCCTCCTAGTCAGAACTAAATGATGCAGAGATGCATCAGTCCAGAGGTATTCAAAGCCTTATCACTATCTAGACTGGATGCAGGGATCTACTCATCAGGGGGAGTGATCGTGGAAGAATGTTTATCTGTGAAGGTAGTCAAAGTCTCATGGCACCCTTTGCCATTTTTGTTAAAGGGGGAGTGTTTCTATGAGAAAATCCTCACTGTATGGGGAGATTGTTCAGTTGAAGGACTTTTGGATTGATATAACTTTGGGATAAGATTTTCTCATATGTTGACATCAATGCCAAAGGGGGAGATTGCTAGATATTGCTAATGCATGGGTGGTGATTGAGACATTTAATATGTTTAATCACTACGTTGCTGAATGTGCACTCATACTGTTGTCATTTGTGTTTTGTCATTGATGTCAACATATGCTTCTATGAAGGAACCAGACTGGTAATCACAGTGTACAGACATTGTACGGATGTTTCAGATGCTGCGAAGTTAGATGAGAGTTTAGGTGGATGTTGTGATCTTATATCCAAGATTGCATCACTAGATGTTTCATATTAAGAGAGTTACAACTATTTTAGTAAAGACTGGTCATTGGACTGTGACAGTGAAAATTGACAGAGTTAGTCTCTGGGTTTTTGGTATAGCTTTCAGAGGATCTGGATTCAAGGCATGCGAACTTGAAGGATGATGGAAAAGGTACTAAAGGATGTTCATTGGTTAGCGCAAGGTACATAATGATTGGTGACATCATCTGTGGTGTGTGCTCTAGCGATGGCTTATTCTGAAGCTGACTCAGGGAATGAAGTGTGTGTTTTGTTTGGCAAGCATAAATTAAGGATGTCGGTCCTTAATTGTTGTAATGTAATCATTGTAGAATTTTTTTAGATACCATGTGTATCTTAGCAAGGGTTTATGTAATTGTTTATAATTAGGAAAGCCTCATGGGCTGACTTGATCTTGGTAAATTGTAATAAGGTATATATGTAGAATCTTTTCTTTGGAAAAGACATGGATAGGATAGAGGTGATATAGAGAAGTTGGAAAAGCTACGAGCTTGTGTCTGCTATATGTAGAGCAGAGGTTTACTGGTGGATTTCATTGGAACTGATCAAGCAAAGACAGTTGCTGGAAAATAGTTCAAAAGATTGTGTATTTCTTTATATACACTTGTTACGAACTAGTGAGTTTTGAAGGTGGATTTAACCTTCTTTGGGCAATGAGCCCTCTCTTTGTTCTTGAATCCTAATAGGGTTTGTCCTCTAACAAGGACTATGTACTGTAATGTTTCAATAAGCTCCTAACAGGGCTATATCTTCTAACAAGGATTATTATAGTCTCAGTACATCATTTGTGGGTGCTAATTCCCACCGGGGTTTTTACCTTTAACAGGGTTTCCCCGAAACCAAAATATTGTGTTATTGTGTTGGAATTCATTGTGCTCATTAGATATGATATTGAAGAGCTTAAAGATTAAAGTTTAATATTCTGTTATACAACTGACTCACCCCCCCCTCTCAGTTGTATTGTGGACTGTTATTCCTAACAACTCCTAATAGGGTAAGATCATCAGAAGTGATCAATCTTTGTAGCCTTAACCAACAACTTTATTTACTGTAGTAGTGAAGCTTTGTGGGTTCTATCTCCACTGTAGTTTTTACCTTCTAACAAGGGCTTCTATGATACCAAAATACAAGTGTTATGTGCATGAAGTTTCATGTATGCATATTTCATTAGTTTACAAGTATTTACATTTCAACTATTTTATTGAATGTATGATGAATGCAAATTCTATAGTTGGTTAATGAATTACATTTCTACAAGGATTCAGTTGAAATTTTTTTAGGGTTATCGATTCATCCCTCCCCTCTCAATAACTCACCTTTCCATAATCCTAACAGAAATGTCCTATCAGGGGCCATGTATCTTTGTTACAATCATTCTTCTTGTTCAATTTGTTGTTCTTGTTGATCTTCTTATTGAAACAATTCTTCTTGATCCTCAAATGCATCAAAGTTTTGATTATCCAAAAGGTTAGCATAATGTCTTGGAATAAATCTACCAAATGGATCTCTAGCTCATTTCATCAATGGTTCAAACTACACTCCTTATCAACACTAAAGCTTCAAATTTTAGCAATGAGATCTTTCAATTCCCCGGTAATGACACCAAAAATGATGGGCGAGGTCATTGATGCCACAATTTGCATCATTTAGTTTTTCTCGTTCATCAAATTAGAAGTGTTCGAGGGCTATTTGCAATAAGGATTGCCACTAGTTTGGGGGGTTTTGCACTATAAACAATGACTTGGTTTGGGATCATGCCCCATGAGGAGATCACAATATTTTTTCTTCTAGACTATTTCTAAAGACTAAACACAAGATAAATTAATTCCAACTTTAACTAATCACTATATCTATTTCCTATTTTAACTCTTGATTAGGAATGAACTGATTTCAGCATAAATCAAACATGACTTAAAGGAAATTTCTTGTGGAATTTCTAACATTCATAATGAAACAACTATTTTATCAACATAAATGAATTGATTTATCTTGTTGGAAATTCAAACTATTCTATGATTGCTAGAAGGAAATCTATTTTATTCTTGCAAGAAATTAAAATGCTAATCTAAATTACATTATCAAAACTAACCTAAATTCCACAATTCATTTTAGAAAAGCTTTTATCCAATATTACTTCTATTATGAATCTTAACCATTATGAACTATAGAACTATCTAAAGCAATGAATACTTGAAATGGAAATTATTTTATTTACTCAACATTCCACAAAGTTAATCTATGACAACATCCACTGCTTGCAATTAACTAAATTAAGCTTAAACAAATTTGAAAACTAAATATTTTATCAATGCTAACATGAAATGATTAATCTAGTTTAACATTCAAGAAACTAGTGAAATGAAATGAACAAACTAAGATCACCTCCCTTTGGTCGAGTGGCTCTTGCTCTTCCTTTGGTGGGATCTTCACACAAAATCTAAGATCAACTGATAATTTTCATTCAACTTATCCTCACGAGGAAAAAGATAGGGTTTGATTACAAAATGGAACAATACTAAAATGATTATTGATAAAAACTTACAAAAAAACTCACTATTGACTAACTACTAGATGGCATATATACACACATCCCTTATTTAAATTCAAACTACTATGTTACCCACCGAAGTGGTAACTGATAAAAACTAAACTAAATATTCTATAAACAACAAGTCACATAATCAAGAGTGAAATGAGGGATTTTAATCATGTGCCATCAGAGTCAATTGAGGTAATAAATGATCCCAACAGTTGTAGTGATTAGGAGATCCACATAGATATGATGCTAATAGTTATTTCCACATTGCAAAACATCTCCTTCAATTCTACAATAGAAGTCACAAACACAAAGGAAGAATATAGGAACATAAATATGGAGAAGTGATCATTTATCATTCATTTGAATTCAAAAAGCATGCATTTATCACAACACATAGATTCAAATATAAATCCTAATTAATTAGACAAAATAGATAAATAATAAAGCATATAAGTATATAGTCTACCATCAATTGTATTAATTAAAAAAGTATAAGAAGCTTTTGTACAATAATAAAGTATTAAAAGTGTACTAGATAGTGTCTATCAACATACATGAGTTTGGTAATCACTATTGTTGACTAAATGACACCTTTTCTCTACATCGGGGGTCCACAAAAGCACTCATACCATATTTTGGAAACTCCTACCCATCTCATGTAGTTTAAATCTTTAGCCACATTTCCCAAGTAGTTTGAAGTCTCTTGTCACTAGTCATATTTTTGGTTGACTATGCCTTATTTATCATCTACCTAGAGAGTAGTCACATTTTTCGAGCCATGCTTTCTTAATGGGGACTTCCACTCATTGGATTCCAAGATATGGTGAGGCCCAAACCCACCACCAACACCCACCTCTAATTTCCACTAGCAAGGTTATTGTGTCCACCCAAGTCTTTTCTCCATTTCAATTTGAGGCATTTTATTGATTACTTGGACATGCACAATTTTTTGGGAGGCTTCAATTTTCGTTGCTCGTCATAGCTTGGAAGTTTTAGATCATTTTCCATCATCTATTTTTCTATTTTTCTTGATTTTTGTGTTGTGTCTCTAATGACTTAATTAGGATTTGAGGTTCTTACTCCTCATTATTATTATACATGGAATGTGAGGATGCAAAGATTTCTTTGGTCAAAGAGATTATGTTCTACCTTGAATGAGGAACAACCTACTTTTTCCAAGGAATATAAGAGATTTGAACATAGGAACAAATGTGATGATGTGGCGTGCTTGATTACAATGCATGTTTTAGGTTCCTTATTCCTCCATATTGAGTAGTGCACTACACTAAGAGAGGTATGCGATAATATAAGGATGTATATGGTTTAGTTAGTGATGTGAGATATTTATAAAGAGAGGTAGAATTGACATCTCTTTCCATTGATTCATTTCCTATAATTAAAGATTATTTGGTTATGTTCATGTCTTTGAGATCTCAATCAGTGGGTTGTGGGAAATAAAAAACTAATAAGGGATGTAAATTCTTTATTTTATCTAAGTTGAGTGGTGTCTTTTCATATTTATCTACTTCCCTTTGTGACACTATAGATGGGTTAGGTGCTTCATTTTTCATGTCATCATTTGGGACATTTTGTGAGAGGTTGATTACAAAACAATAAAAAATTTGTCAAAATGATTCCACTCCTAGGTTTCAAGAATTTTTGCTACACCACCCAAGGGAAAATGTAAGAAAAAGAACAAACCTAAGAAAAGGTATAGTGAGACTTCCACGACATCTTCTAAAGAGATTCATTCTAAGAAGGAGAGTCTTGAGATTAACTTTTGTAAAGGGGATATACATAATGACCAACATTGTTATAAGAAGGATTTATACGAGTTAAAATAAGTACTCAAGAAGTATTATATCCCTTCATTCTTCATCTAGTTCACAATATGTTTCTAATAATCATGTGGACACTTCACCTTGTTGGAATGGTACCACTCATGCAAATAGGAACATTGGTTGGATTACTCATTTAGGTGCTTTAGAACATATCATTCTTTCATTTGATCACATTGTTCTAGGATCTCTTAGATCACCAAAGTATGATAAGCTTTTCAGTGCAAACAAAAAATTTTTTCATATTGTTGTAGTAGTTGATGTTAATTTGGGTACCGTGATAGTGACTAATGTTATTTGCACTTGAGATTGCCCATAATCCACTTTTAGTTTATCAGATTACATAAATATTCAACATAGTTGAGTTCAGATTTGATTCAATATTCATTCTTTATGCCAGAGTTGAAGTTATTTTAGTGGGTAGAGCTCATCATGAGTCCTAAGTATATATATTTTACCAATTAATTAATCATGATGATCCTTAGATTGCACGGTCTCCTCCATCCAGATTTGGGATTAATTCAGTTCCTCTTAATGGGTTTGTGGATCTTGTCATGATTTCCCCATTAGCCACTTCATTAAATTTGATAGAGGACATGGATTCTAAGGATTCAACACAACACGACATATTTGGTTGTTCAAATTTGTGTTCAAGTGTTTCAGAATTGGTTTTTTTCATTCTTCTTCTACATGTTTGGAGGACATGCTTGAGGGGGTAACTCTCCTCTTTGTATGTTTTACATTAGAGAATCTTCTTGAGTCTCCTCGTTCTATTGTTTCTTCATTGAATGAGATTCTTCCAATTTTTTATGAGACCTCTTCAAAGGTACTTGACTATTCTTCAAATATTTCACGTGTGAGACTTCTTCCTTCTTACTTATTCACGGAGATGGATTTTCTTTAGCATTCACCATTGGATCTTTTTTTCCCAAGGAAAGACATGTTGTTTGTCATCATTGGATTCTCTCTTGACTTCACACTTTCTTTATTAGTTTTGAGAATACTTCACTATGGGGGCAATCTAGTCTCTATCTTTCCCTTCATTGGAGGTGTCACTCTATTATATTATTATGATGGATGTAGTTCTTGGGTGGTATAGATGTTGAGACCTCTATACATTATTTTTATATCATTTGTTCATGACTTGCATTCTCTCTTTTTTTGGAGAGTAGTTTTTCCCTACAGGGTTTTATCCCTTTCTCTATTTGTGAGATATTAGATGCATAATTAGTCGTGCATGGGTACCTAACATGCCTTAGTTTCTAGGACCCATATTTCCTTTTTATTTGGTTGCATCATTTGCATAGTATTTTCACTCCACAAGTTGTACTTAAGGTGGGGGTTGGTGTTAGTGTAAATGAGGCTATTTCATATCTATTTATTAGCAGGAATCTATTCACATGTTACATTAACTTAGGATAATGTTAGTGTTAGAGGAAAGTATTAATTATGTTAATTAATATTTACTCCCTTCTTAAGATGTCAACTCTTTTGCTGTAGTTGTTTATATTTAAACACACATGCACGAGTTGTTTTAAACTCATGCACTAGTTGTTTTAAATATAAACTTGCATGCATTAGTCATGTAATAGTTAAACTAATTATTACATGCACTAGGGTTTGCCTTTCAAGGCTTTTGATCTCCTTTATAAGGATGATCTATTGTATATTTAATTCATTCATTATTTGAGGATATTTTCTTCTTTATATTTTTGAGTCAAATCCTTGCCCTCTTCTTGTCTCTACTTCCTTGTAACAGGTTTTTGGTATGCAAGTGATCTTCGGGTTTTGTGGATTTGTATTGCTCAAATCCTACATGGTATCAGAGCTTAATCTGCTACAGCTTGTTCGCGTTTGAAGGATTCAGATTAGGGATTTTTTGGTTATTTTTTTTAATTGAAATTAGGGGATCCCTAAATTTTGGTGCACTTTGAGCTCAAATGGACCTCACCGTTGATCTCGTAGTGCCCAAAAACCCCTATTTTGATATAAGGCACTATGTGTGTGAATTTTATACCTAGCTGTAGACACAACACTTCAGTAAAACATTAAAGGTTAGCAAAAATCAAAATATGCAAATAAGAACAATATAGCTAACCAGGCGATTTATTGCCTTCTAGTAGGTGCGAGTATGGTATTCTCAGATTAGACCGAGATCAATGACAATGCAACACCTAAACGAAAGATTTAAATGATGAAAGCAATAAAATATGAATGCAAATTAATCTTCTTCTTTTTTTTTATGTAATAAGATGAGAAAAAGTCGTAATAAATTAATCTAAATGGATTGAAATGATATGCAAATTAAGCTAACAATGATATGAAATATGAAACTAGAATGAATTGAAAACAAGATTGATCTCACAAAACGCTGATTCGCAAGAAGCTTGATGATTCCTCTGATGTCAATTTGCCAAAGTAAGTATGCAAATTCTGTGGATGATTTGTAAAGAGCTGAGCCTTGATTTTATAGAAATCCAGGGCTTGAGGGTGCATGGAAAAAGTCATAAACCACTCTTGATGAACTCAGGTTGATTTTTGAGTTAACAAGAAATTAGAAATAGATAACTCATAAAATCATGCAAAATCATGCACGAATAACTTTTTAACTCAAATCAAAAGTTTAGATCAACTTTGAACTCAAAATAGATGTTGAGTTTCGAAAAGATAACAACTTGAATTGATTTTCTGATTTAAAGTTTAACTATTTTTTGAATGTGCACAAATAATCATGAATTAATTAAATAAATAAAGTGATTTATCTTCAACTTAACTGATTTTAAATTTAAAAATAATTGATTTGTGTGTTAATCAATTATTTTAATCAACTTTTATTCAAAACTATATTATTAAATATTGACAACTTGGATTTAATCAATTAAATAAATATTTAATCAATTATTCATAGGAGATTTGATTTATTGTCAAAATTAAATAATATAATTAGGAATAAATAGAATTAAATCTAATTAAATAATTAAGTGGTAGAATTAAATTAATTAATTAAATATTCAGAATATTCAATTAATCAACTTTAGGATAAATATGATTTATCGCTAAATAATATTTAAAATATAGATAATTAGAATAAATAGGAATTTTGCTAAGAAAATTCCCCGATGCAGAATTTAGGATAATCAATTAGGATTTGATAATGTGCAGATGTACCTTAGGTTAGGACTTTGATGTCGATTTCGTTTGAATTGTAGATGTCGGAGGTTAATGAACCTATAGCCCATTTTTGGGGTATTACAGGCACATCCAATTTGGACAACTTTACATTTTGGGGCATTTTTTTGGTACCAGATAGCTTGACATGCTTTCTGAGGCAACATTTGTATGGACTGACATGTTTCCCAAGGCAAAATTCTCTGTATTTGGCACACAAATCAAGGTAAGAAATTTGTTGCCTAGCATGCAAATTAATATAAAAAAAATTAGCATGAAAATCAAGGCAAAATCCAAAATGCCTAGCATGGATCCTGAGGCACGCATGCGATTTTAAAAAAAATTCCCATTTTGGGCGGTGACGGCCATTTGGCCGTCAAATTTAAGCCAGTGCATGCAGTTTTAGCCCCTGGTCATATGGTGACCAAGGGCCCAGAATTTTAGCCCAAAGGGGCTTGCATGTTGTGACGACCATTTGGCCGTCAATTTTAAGCCCGTGAAGTGCTGACGTCAGCACATTTAGACACCATTTGGGCCCTCCAGCGCAACAGTTGGTATTTTGCTCATAACTTGAGCATACGGTGTCAAAATTGGGCAAACGAGATATCGTCAAAAAGTTGGTTCCAAGCTCTATCTTGATCTGGAGGTTTGAATTTTTTATTTTTCTTTTTTGATGGTGTTTTTTATTGTCAAAGCCAGATGTTCAATTTTGCACTCCAGAAGCTCTATATTGCGCATCTGGACTCCGTTTTGGGAAAGCGAGATATCATTGGAAAGCTTGTTCTGAGAGCTTTCTAGTTCTATGAGATTTTTTTCAGAATCTACTCTAGGTATATTTTATTCAATTTTTTGCATTTCTGCACTCTGGTCGATATCTTGGATGTTACAGGTCCTGGGATCTCTTCCCCTTAAGGGATGGCTCTTCTTAAGTTATTCTTTTGTTTCAGCAGCCTTCGCTCTTCTTTGAGCAGTGTATACTTCACTTTTGTAGCATTTTTTATGCACACGCACTGAGATAAAGTGTCATTCTATTGCATGCATGAGATCTTGCACATGTTTGTGCTCTTTGTACTTGCACTCCATTCTAAAGTGCCATGGGGGGGGTTTGATGTTTGCCTTTGTTTGCATCTACCTTTTTCAAGAGAGTGTTCCTTCCATGACATTAGCCTTAGGGTATCTTTATTTGTGTTTGTATGCACCTTTGATGTTCCTGGTTCTTCACGATGCAGTTCTTATTGGCACTCTTTTCAGTGTACCTATTATTACTCCCTTGTTAGTAGTATGCGGGGGTTTCTACTGTTGGTTCTACTACTTCCTTGGTTTGATAGTGTGAGCTATGTATTCAGTATTTGATTCTATGTACTAGCCGGATGCAGTGGCTGGGTACCTATGTATTTCAGTTAGATGGATCATTTACCATATAGACACTCTTTCTTTCCTATTTTTGGATGCACTCTTCCAGCTTTGATTGATCAGCTCTTCAGGCTTTGGGTGTTTATGCCATCTATATCTTCAAGTTCAGGTGTTTGCCTTTGTTTGCCTCCTAATTCGAGTAGTGTCATTTGAGGGCACTCATGTAGATTACAATCTTCTCTACCTGGTCATATTTTTGTGGAGGATCTTCAGATCGGCAGTTACTTTTTGACAGAGTTTGCATCCTTTTGCTTCGGTGATGTTCTACATGTTCATTCTTGTTCCTATTTTCTCGAACATTCCTAGTTTTGGAGGCTTCTTTAGTCCTTCAGATTAGTCTTTGTCTCTTTTTGGAGTAGAGTTTTTCCCATGTGGTTTTCTCTATTTCTCCGCTTTATAGAGACTCTCATTTGTACATGGGTACCTCATCAGGCCATGTTGCCAGAACTCATTTTTATGCTTTCAGCACTGTAGTTTCCTTTGCTTTCTTCTTGCATTGTTTGTAGCTACATTGTTGCTCATCTTAAAGGGGGGTGTTAGAGTAAAGTATTAATTATGTTAATTAATATTTACTCCCTTCTTAAGATGTCAACTCTTTTGCTTTAGTTGTTTATATTTAAACACACATGCACGAGTTGTTTTAAACTCATGCACTAGTTGTTTTAAATATAAACTTGCATGCATTAGTCATGTAATAGTTAAACTAATTATTACATGCACTAGGGTTTGCCTTTCAAGGCTTTTGATCTCCTTTATAAGGATGATCTATTGTACATTTAATTCATTCATTATTTGAAGATATTTTCTTCTTCATATTTTTGAGTCAAACCCTTGCCCTCTTCTTGTCTCTACTTCCTTGTAATAGGTTTTTTGTATGCAGGTGATCTTCGGGTTTTGTGGATTTGTATTGCTCAAATCCTACAGTTAGTTATCCTTATATCCTAGGTGGCATTTCTAGAAATTAGTTATAATGGGGGGCATGTATCATATTTACTTTTATTCATGTAGGTCATTTAATATTTTCTTTAGGCATTTATTATTGTGCATTGAGCATTTAATATATGTATCAAGGGTAGTTGCGCATACCTCATCACATCTTTTCTATATATTCAAGATGTTTGTACATTGTAACATCACATTCATATCTTTTTATTATCTCAATATTCATGCAATCTCTTGTGGAAGGTATCTTTCTTGGTCGATCCTTTGAAGTTTGTAGATTCTTTATGGGTTTATTAGCATATCAACTAATTCCTTGGCTATTCTCTCCTTTGTTCTTTGCTTTACTCTCCTTAGTTCTTAGGTTAATTACAAATCATAATCTTCTTATTTTTTTATGACTTAATAAATCTCATATACGACATAGTGTTAAAAACATTAATGCACAAAGTTCCTAGTTCCCAAATCCCAAAAGATTAGCTATACCTAATTGTTAAGGGTGCAAAAATTAGGCATATAGCTCACAACTTATGATCATGTAGGGAAAATAATTGATCACTTGGTAAGGATTGGTAACTCCTTTTTCTTTTGGAATAATAACCGTGGTCTCTAGATCTAACTTTTTTTACTAGGAATTCAAATTTATTATAATATTTTGCCCACGAATTGAGAATTCTTATGACCACCATTATTTCTTCTAAGTATTCTCTTTGTACATTACAACCAACCCCGCAACTTTTTTAAGATTTCTATCTAAATAAACATATTTTTAATTTAGAAAAAATCAACAAGCTAGCCATTATAAGGAAAAATGAAGGATATATTTTACTTGAGTGTATGAGTAGATAGGTGAATCCTCAACACCTCCAAGGATCTCTATTAGATGAAAATGACTTCAACTAAAGATAATGATAAGATAACTTGTGTAAAAATGCATTGATTAATAATGGTTGAATATGATACAAAAGTATAAGAGGCTTTTCTTGTATGAACAAAGTATGAAGTAGATCACACAAGATGTTGGCATGTGTCTTAATCCCATGCATATTTAGGACACCTACACAAAATGATGTAAAAACAATGGTAAAATGTAGGAACACAATGCACAATTTTGACCATAATAAGTCATTTACTTTTCTCATGAACTCAAAACTAGGGAAATACTCAACTAGGTCAACCCATTTCCCAATTTGACATTAAAGTAACAAATATTGATTACTTGGGTAGACCACTCCAAGACAAACATCCCTACCCAAGACCCAACTAATTAGCCTCTCTTTCTTCACAACATCCAATCCTTCTTCCAATATGACATTGCAACCACAATAATTGATTGCTTCAGCTAAACAACTATAAGACAAACAATCTTACTTAAGATCCAACTAATCAACCTCTTTTCTATCTATTGAACCGTGGTCACCCTTCTTTGTCACATAAAAATTTATTAACAGTTTGATCATTTAAATATTTTTTATTTAATGTTTTAAGAAAAATATTAACTGTAAAAAAATGTAAAATTAAAAAATAATGATAAATTAACGATATATAAAAAATCTTAATTTGTTTCTAAAATTCTTAGGATGAAAAAACTTGAAATTCCTCCCACTACATGAACGCTATCCTTATAAAAGAAAACTTTAAAACCATTGCGGCGCTGGGGAATACAATCACTTCCACCAGGGCGGCTGAAAATTATTCCATTTAAAAAATACCCATTATCTCAGATTCTGCTGCACGCCTTACGGTTTTCGAGTTAGACGAATCTATTCTCCTTTTATATTCATTCGAATAATCCATTTTCTTCAATCCCACATCCTTTTAGGTCGATTTGGATAAAATCGCTGGATGCTCTGTCTCAGGCAGATCCGGGAAGAATTTTATGTGAAATTAGGGGAATCCATATCGATATGAAGATTGGTTCCGCTAACAATCTGTTGTGCAAAAAAATCAGGCATGCATTTGGAGGAATCAGTCCTTTGGGCTCCCTTCCTGGTAAGTCCCTTCACTTAATATTTCAGCCAATGCATGTTTTCCCTCGTAATCTATGATTCTGTGTGAAATGAATGTTTTCATCTGTACTGCAGTGGGCTATCAATACTGTATACATTGGGAAAACACATACCCAAAACTTCCAATTCTCGTAGACATAGTCCTTGTCAATACTGTAATGATGGTAGTTTCCTTAATTTTAATTACCGTTAGTAATGTCACTGGTTAAGCTTCGATGGCTTTGTTTCCTGCGTCAGTGCAATATTCAGTGATCATAATGAATATATAAATGGTATTATATGTCCTGGCAAGATCTATTCAACTTACTGTTATTAATGATAATTTCTGGCATATGGTTCATCGGTAATAAAGCTAGTTTTATTGCTTCTATGAAAGTTTCCATTGATTATCACTTCCCTTGGATTTGTACATTGTATAAGAAGATGTCATATTGTAGATTCCTTTGTCATTGAAGCTTTAGTGAACTGCCTTAAACCAGTAAAACTGAGAAAACAAAACTAGTCAGGAAACTAATGTAAACTAGGCGAGTAATAATCCGCAAGCCTCTGCATTCTGAAGGTCCAGAAAAATGCCCTTAACTAGTTAAACTGAAAATAAAACGCTCGCAATCCGCGCATTGATACATTTGTGTACGCATCTTCATTTTGCAGCAATTGGGCAACTCTTCTCTTTTTGCAACTCTGCACAGACATCATCCACGGAGTCTTTAATTGAAGTTCATTCCCCGGAGGAGGAAGTGGTGATAGCTTTGGGCAGCAATGTTGGTAACAGAGTTGAAAATTTCAACAGAGCTTTGCACATGATGAAGAAAGCTGGAATTGAGGTTAGGGCCCATGCTCAGTTGTATGAGACAGCACCTGCATATGTAACTGATCAACCTTTCTTCCTCAATTCTGCAGTAAGGGCAATCACAAAACTTGGTCCACATGCTTTGTTGAGTACTCTGAAGGAAATTGAGAAGGATTTGGGTCGGACTAAGGGCATTAGATATGGACCTCGGCCTATCGATTTAGATATTTTGTTCTATGGAAGGATTAGAGTTGCATCTGATACCCTCATAATACCCCATAAAAACATTTGGGAGAGACCATTTGTCCTTGCTCCTCTTGTTGACCTTATTGGATTTGAAGCCAAAGATGATACTGTTGCTTGTTGGCACAGTTTATCAGGGAAAGCGGGTAGCATATTTGGGGCATGGGAAAAGCTTGGAGGTGAACATCTTATTGGAACAGAGGGAATGAAAAGAGTTTTTCCCATTGGAAATAATTTGTTGGATTGGTCCAAAAAAATTCATGTCATGGGTGTATTAAATTTGACACCAGATAGTTTCAGTGATGGAGGACAATACATTTCAGTAGACGATGCAGTGGCTCAGGTTAGGTTGATGATTTGTGAAGGTGCTGATATGATTGACATTGGGGCACAATCAACAAGACCTGGGGCAAAGAGAGTCTCATCAGAAGAGGAACTGTCTCGGATTCTCCCAGTTTTGGAAGCAGTAAGACATGTTCCTGAAGCTCAAGATAAAATCCTATCTATAGATACTTTTGATGCAAAAGTTGCATATGAGGCAGTAAAGAATGGAGTTCATGTCATCAATGATGTATCTGGAGGTCGTTTAGATTCAAATATGTTTTCTACAGTTGCAGATCTTGGAGTCCCATACATCTTAATGCACATGCGAGGTGACCCATCAACAATGCAGAATGATAAGAATACAACTTATGGGGATGTTTGTAAAGAAGTTGCTGATGAGTTGTGCCTGCAAATAAAGAACGCGGAGTCCTATGGTATTCCTGCATGGAGAATCATAACAGACCCTGGTCTTGGTTTCTCCAAAACTCTTGACCAGAATATGGAACTTCTTGGGGGTTTACCAGCTGTTAGGCAGGGACTTGCAGCAACTTCTGTGGCTGCTTCTCATGGGCCTATCTTGATTGGACCTTCTCGTAAAAGCTTTTTGGGGAAAATATGTGGTCGTGTAAAAGCCAATGAACGGGATCCTGCAACAATTGCTGCTGTAACAGTTGGAGTTTTAGGTGGAGCTAACATTGTGAGAGTACACAATGTCAAGGATAACTTAGATGCTGTAAAAATATGTAATGCCTTGTCCAAAAAGGTTGCAAAATTGAACTGATTCATAGGGATGCTCTATTTGATTATAAGGTTACATTGTCAGCTGAAGCCATTGTCATTAATTTTCATCTGAGAGCATCCACATACAAATTTGAATGAATATAAAAGGGTTGATGCGTACTTACTGCAATGGGCATGAGACCCAAAAGTCATTGTCAAGGCGCATTTGTTTTACCTCAAGGACAAGAGTGAGAGAGTAGCTATTAAATGGATACATTTTGTAATACTATCTGTTTCTGCCATTGAAGCTGTACTTTTTGGACTTCTGTTTTTGTAAAAACAGAGCAGGTTAGATATATGATGGAGTTGGATGCTTGGCATGCAAATTGTGTCACATCAACTGTGCAAATCCACTCCTACAAGTATGGAGAAAAACTTCACTGTTGATATGGTACAGTATTCTGAATGAACTGCATAGAAGTTAATCGAGCCTTTTTCCATGGTAATATGGTGCAGTTTGAATGCAAGCAGTCAGGCATGTATGATTATACTCTGGAAGTCGTTGTTTGAATTCATACTAATGTTCAATCTGTTTGAGCAGTTGTTTGCAAAGTGCAATCTTTGTAATTCAAGGCAGGAGAACTTCAGAAAGTGATCATCATGTCTCCTTACTCTCAAGAATGGTGGCATGAAAAAAATTTATAACACCTTATTCGGATATTTTCTTCTATAGATATTTCAATTTCAATGCTGTATTCTTGTTCATGATTTCTTTGTTGAACCTCAAGAATGAAGTTCACACTGTTTTTGTTGGTTCAGATATGTTTTTAATTAGTTGAAGTGTAGATGTCCTTACTGCTATGATTATCACAGCTGTTTCAATCCAGCAAAGTCCTTACCATTATGATTATAGTGGCTGTTTTAATTCTTTGCTCTATCAAGGGTTTTCATTTATTTTCTGTGCAAGTTCTCTCCATGCAGCAGTGTCTCCATGGTGACACCTATGGAAAATGTTTAGTTTCACTTCTATTTGTTGTTTTTCATTGTTTGTCTTAACACTGCTTTTGATGATGGTCTATTTTCCACGAAGAACTATTGGTTGCATTGGCTTCCAGAAAAGTTTTATTCATGCACTATGATATTTTCTGGAGCTTTGATCTGGGAGAAATGCAAAGTACTCAAGTCCTCTAGGAGCATGAATTTTATGTGCACTTTGTGAATTATTGCTCCTGCAAAGTTATTTTGCAATTCCAATTTTTTCTTGGCATTTCTCAAGCTGCTGCTTGTTTTTAAACATACATATGACCAGTATATCAATAAAGCTCTTCTCATGTTAATTGTATTTGCAATATTTCAATAAACTGTAGTGATTACCTGCTTATTATATTTACATAAATATGGTATAAGAATTTTTTTTGCTTCATAACAATAAGATATCGTACTTATGGAGGGATTGAATTCTTGTCAGAAAGGTCAGGCATTTTTATTTCTTATCCCCTGTCTAAGATTCTTCATCGCTACTGTTACACTGGTTTTTATACTTAGGAAACTAAAACTCTTCTACATGGTTTACATGGGTTTCTGCTAGAATTCTTCTAACAACTAGCACACATTGCATCTAGAGGCTTATCTCATCAACATAAATAAGTTGTTCTTTCTTTTGGTTCAAATAATGCTGTTCTACAGTAGTCTTGATTTAGTTAATTTTGTCTTTCTGCACAGTTTGAATTGTATAACAAAGATGTAACATTTATTTTTGTACTCCTAAAATCTCAGATTTCAACTGAAGCTAAATGCGAGTTTGGTGAATTAGTTGCAGGCTTAGAGACCAAGGAGTTGCTCCAGTTGTAAAAAAGGGCAGAAACTCAGGTACTGTCAAATACATATTTCTGGAGGGCTTATATCTGAACAATGGTGTAGCTGATCAGGATTCAGTGGTATAGTTTGGCAGTTGACCACTTCTATTTGTGTCTCATGTCTAGTCCTGCATAATAGCACAAAAGACTACAGCAAGAACATATGCATAGATTATGTTCTAGCCTAAAGATTTTGGAACATGTTTGAATGCTCATGTCTCTCCTAGGTTTCAAATTATTAGCTTGCTTATTAGGTTCTATAGCTGTTTGCATGTCACAAAACTTGAATATTGCAACTCAATTCCTTCTGTTCTAACGCAGACAGAAATGATTTCCATTATCATTTTATAGTTACTTTGTTCTAGAATGTATCAAAGTTTAATAATATAACATTACATGAAGTGAGAATGTAATAGGTGAAATGGGACCTTTCGAAGAGGGTATAGACATCTGTCAAAGCATAAAGGATAAAGAATTTTGGTAAGATGTTGTAGTTACAACTGCCCTGATAGACAGGTATGAAGAACATACACGGCACTTGGGACTGTTCGACAACATGCCTCTAAGAAATGTGGTCACATGGATCACAATGATTGCAGGATATGTACGCAATGGATTTGCTGAAAATATTATACTTTAGAAACTTTCAAGCAAATGCAATTATGGGTGTAAGCCAAATTTGACAACCTTTGCCAGCATCCTCCCTGCCTATGCCACAATGGGAGCTTTGGAACAGGGCATGGACATCCATCAAAACGAGAGCAATGCATGCTAACCCTTGTTATGTTGTAGCAATTTTGTTTCTGAATATTTGTAGGTGTGAAGTCTTAGACTATTTTGTGGGTGCAGGATAAAATGATGGGTGAGCTGCATGAACTGGGGAAGACCATAAGCGACATTGAAGCAAGTTTAAGGACCATTCCTCCGTATCCAGAGACCATCAGGGCCATCAAATTTGCCTCTTTGAGGCGAGTTTTAGGTTGGGTGGTTTAATGATGGAGCCCTCAAAACTTTCTTCTTTTTGGTTGATCTAATTATTTTGTGTTTTAAAGTTGGCCACAAACTCCTTTTTAGGTGGTGTCCTCTTCAGGTGGTTGACTTGGCTCTTTTGAGTTTTTATAATGGGGCTCTCTTTCATTTGTCCAAGTAGCCGAATCTTCTTCTGTTGGTTGAACTTTGCAGAGGTGATTTTCATGGTTGTAGTTTTTGCTTGGTTTTTGAGCAGGTGTTATCTTTGAATTGTGAGTGATGCTGATCTCTGTCATAAAAACCATCCTTGAAATCCATGACCTGCTTCACTATTTGACAGAGATTAAAACCAACCCTGCCTTTGTTGAGGAGAGTGGGAGATTAAGGATTTGCCTATACCACCCTTTTAAGTAGCTCCTCATGGCTGCAACCTCTGCCCTTCCAATATGTGCAGGGTCATGATTTTTCTCTTACATTTACTTGTTGCTTATATTCTAGCATAAATTTTCTAGATTATGCTTAATGCTCTATTATCTATTGCAGGGAGCAGTCATAGATGAAATGCATAGGACTGTGCGACATGCCTCTAAGAAATGTGGTCACCTGGACTGCAATGGTTGCATGATACACAAACAATGGAATTGCTAAAAAAGCTTTAGAAACTTTCAAGCAATTGCAATTGTGGAATGTAAAGCCAAATTCCATAACCTATGCCAGCATCCTCCCTGCCTATCCGAAAATGGGAGCTTTGGAATGGGGTATGGACATCCATTAAAGCACGATGAAAAGAGAATTTTTGTCAGATATTATAGTTGGAAATGCTCTGGTAGACACATACAAAATGTGGAAGAACAGACAAGGCACGTGAACTGTTTGAATTCCTCAAAGAGATCATCTCATGGAATCCCATGATTGCAGGATATGCACAAAATGGATTTATTTTAAAGGCCATTGGAACTTTCAAGCAAATGCAATTTGCAGATGCATCCTCTGTACCCGTGTCAAAATGGAACTTTTCGAACAAGGAATGGACATCCATCAAAGCATAGTGGAAGGAGGATTTATGTTATGTATTATAGTCATAGATAAAAGATAGAAAACTTTTTTTAAATCTTGTGGCTGTAACTGCCCAGGTAGACATGTATGCAAAATGTGGAAGCATAGCAAGTGTAAAGTCAAATTCCAGAACCTTTGCCAGTATCCTCCCTGCCTTTGCCAAAATGGGAGCTTTAGAATGGGGTTTGGACATCCATCAAAGTGTAAATAAAAACAGAATATTTGTCAGATATTATAGTTGGAAATGCTCTAGTAGACATGGATGTAAAATGTGGAAGAATAGATAAGGCACAGGAACTGTTTGACAGAATGCCTCAGGGAGATGTCATCTCACAGAATTCCAATTGCAAGATATGCACAAAATTGATTGATTAAAAAGACTGTTGAAATTTTCAAGTAAATGCAATTGGCAGGTGTAAAGCCACATCTCACAACCTTTTCCAGTATCCTCCCTACCTGTGCCAAAATGGGAGCTTTGGAACAGGGTATGGGTATTCATCAAACCATAGTGGAATGCTGATTTTTGTCATTATAGGGAAAGGGTAAAGGATGGAAGAATTTTGTCAAATATTGTGGCTGAAGAAGCATAGTAGGTGTAAAGCCAAATTCCACAACCTTTGCCAGCATTTCCCTGCCTCTCCCAAATCGGGAGCTTTGGAACAGGGTATGGACATCCATCAAAGCATAATGAAAAGATGAGTTTTCTCAGATATTATAGTTGGAAATGCTCTGATAGACACAAAATTGAATTCCATGATACAGGATATGCACAAAATTGATTTATTATGAAGGCTGATCTCATAGAATGTCCTGATTGTACAAAATGGATTGAATGAAAAGGCTTTATGAACGTTCAAGCAAAATGCAATTGAGCAATGTAAAGGCGGATGCCACAACTTCAAACATCGGTTATTGTGAAACATAGAGATGCTACTAAATGAGTTTTCACTCCACAAAATTTTTTAAAGATCGGAATTAGAGTTTGGTATCTACTTTTAAGACTACATATTCATGCAAGAAACTTGTACATTCAACACTCTTATTCTGAAAATCATGTGTGTTTGCTCATATATAACAAGGAACTGCACATAGTGAACCATTTATCCTGGACACTTGGACACGCTTGTCTAATATTGGTTAATGACACATGAATGTGCAAACATTTAATTTAGATAAACAAGTGTAAAGATTACATTTATGACATAAAATTAGAAATTGCCATATCCATCAATACTATTACAACATTATTCTTCCAAATTGAATTCAGTCATGAATACAATATGTAAATTGTTTATAAACATTTGAAAAAAATGTTTCATAAACATTTGTTGTCATAACTCAACAATTTTTTAACATTTCCATACAAGATGTCCCTCCTATCATCACTCGTCCTCTCCAACACTATCATAGTTTTGATCATTCTTGTGTGACAATGATGTTGGTAACAAATCTCCATTAGAACTATCATAAATAATATTCCACACTTTTATTGTCACAATAGACTTCGTAGCATACAAGTTAGGTATCCCGTAGTGCACATATGTAACAACTTGAATGATGACATGGCATGATGCACCTTGAATCTGATGGAGTAATTGAACCTAATTCCCTTTGACTAGTTCATGGCCCATTTGTATTTTTTAATTCACTATCTTGTTTGTCAACCAATAAGGGATGCTCAATTCCTCTATACAAAGGAGGACATTCTATGAAAGATGTTTGTGATAATTGGACAACCAACTAGATACTCATGCATATGCATTATGTGGTATCTTACTCGCATCACAATAGTTATTAGCTTTCACATTTTTATCATACCAAAAGATGTGTTGCCATGATTTAAAAAACATATACACTACCAAACATTAACTAAGTGTATATTATCACAAGTTTTTAGATTTTGAACCTTGGATAAAGGTTGTTAAAAATATTTGTAAATGTTGATTATTTCTTCAAGAATGTTGTACATGCAAATTATATCAATAATATAATTATCAATAGTGGAAATACTCTTTACAACATCACTAAGAAAACTCTTCACAATAGTGGAAATGCTCTTTACAACATCACTAAGAGATCTCTATACAATTATGAAAATACTCTCTGCAATATTATTGAGAGAATACTCATGCATTTCTAAGGCTATCTAGATGATCAAATAATTGTCCAAGTAAACTATTTTAAAATTAATAAGAAGTTCAAGTACTCTTCAATCTTAATACATATGATTTTGCATCGGCAAATATCACCTCTTATATCATTACCTTAATCTTGAGTTTTGTCCAGATATCACCTAGTGATAGTATATAACCCATAGTTGCATATGGCCTCATGCTAATATAGTCATGCATAAAATATAGTCATAAATCACTTCTATTGGCTTGAGAGAGCTAATGGTTTATACATAAAAATAATAATAATAATAATAATAAATAGATTCTAATTCACTATAATAGTTTTCAACATCCTCCAATTCAACTAATTGGATATTGACCAACATTCCAATTATGTTTGTAACGTGCCCAAAATAACATTATTGCATTCTGACATCTATAAAATGCTTATAGTACATGAATAAACAAGTGTAGTGACACTATTTTATGTGTTTTTAATAAAATCTTGTGTGCTTACAATAATATCTTGTTGGGTTGGCTCCATTTTGGAATGCCATGTAGGAATACAGTGACACTCTCACCTCCAAGTTTAGTAATTCATGGTCGAGAGGTTGGGTTAAGGTGGAGAGTGGAGTTTTCTATTTCACCTCAAATGATAGCGGACATGAGTGGGTTGGATAATTTTGGCATTTAAGTGGCTAAGAAAAGCTTTGGTAATTACCAAAGCTTCATTAGCAAGCTCCTGGAGAATGGCGAACAACTCAAAATGTTTCAAAATGGCTATGACAGGTTAGACCTCCCCCCTCCTTACACCTTGGTTAATATCCATATTGTGAGGCATTTTACCTTGGATGGTAGGTATATGGTTGCACATGGATATCATTTTCCTTTGCTAAACCATGTGAGACATAAAAAAAAAATCAAAATTATTTTCTTTCAGTTCTCTTCATTGCAAAAAAGTATTGAAAGTGAAGATTCTCCCCCACTCCATCAAGGGTTGATTAAGGCCCTTTATAGATATTCCCTGGATATGGATCCTCGTGGAAACCGTATGCTGCTAGAGCATTGTGCTGGAATTCCCTCATCTCCTCCTTGTGCTTGTGTCTCTTCCCCTCCCCCAAAAGCTCATAATGTTTCCCCGAGAAGGATCGCAATGGGAAGTTCACTTGTCCCCTGTTTCCTCAAAGAATAAAAGGGTTGTTAGTGCTCCCCCAATCTAGGTTAACAATCTTTCAATGGTTTCCCCTAAGAAAAGGAAAACCTTTTGGATCTTGTTGGCCTATCTAGAAAAAAGAAAAATAATCCTTCAGCTAATAAAGGTGTAATAATTACTATCTTGGAGGATATTGGAGAGGATAAGAAGGAAAAGGATAAAAGCCTTAAAATTGAGGAGGACTCTGGGTCTAGTAGTCAAAGGTCTACCATATTGGCCAAAGTCCTTGAGGACCCTCCCTCTAAGGGAAAAAATATAGTGATGGAGGATCTTAGGATAGTCTGTCGAAGAGGATGACAATAAGGATGATTGTTATGAGGCCGAAGAGGTGCAGGAAGACTAGGACACTGCCTATGTTAGGGATGTTGAGGGCGACACTAATAACGAAATTGATGTGGGGAAGAAGTTGAAATTTCCATTGATGAAGATGATGTCAACGAAAACCCTATAATTGATGAGGAAGAAAATAATAATCAAGAGAATCCTATGTAGGATATGGTGGAGATATTGGACCATCTTGAGTAGGTGGTTAATAAAAAATGTGTGGTCATTGACAAGGCACTCACTTCTCTAGTTCACATTACCAATGGCATCATGAATAGGGTTGTTATGGGTATCACCATTGGTAAATTAAAAAATCAAGAAATAACTAAACAGGACAGGTAGCAGGAAGGACACAAAGGAAAAGAACCCCCAGAAAGGTAAACTAGATAGAAAGGCAAACTAGACACATGATCAATGGTTCTATAGGGGGTGGAAAGAGATTAGAGCCTCTTATGGCTTTATTTAGTGATAATTAAATGGGTTTTGTCATTGTGGGTCCTGTTTTATGCTCGAGGATGTATCTTTCAAACTTTCCTAAAACTTTAATTATGCTGGTTAGATTAGATTTGATATTTGATATGTTTATTAAAACTCTTACTACTATAGGCTATTTAAAGACTGTGATGGTTAGTAATAAAGTTATTACATTTTGTGGTAGTGAGAATTAGTTTTATTCTTGTTTTTTATAGATGTTGTTATGATAGTTTTGGTTGGTTGCAGTGTTGGGGACCCCTTCATTGTTTTATTGTTTTGATTTTGTACTTTAAGTTATTATATCTAATATAAGGAATTATAGCTCTCTCTCTATTTATCTAATAAAAAATATTACTATTAATATACTATATTATATTTGATAAACATAACTACACATAATATTAAACTTATTATATTATTTAATATTTATATAAATTAATTAAATCTCAACAAAATTAATAAAAACTAAATTTGTAATGAGATTTAGATGAATATAAAGTTAGGAAACAAATATCAAACCATCATTAAAAATTACTCATAAAATTTGGTAATAATACTATTAAAAAACTATTAACTAAAAAAACTTATTCAATTGTTTTAAAAAGGTATGATTTCACTTGTTTTCAAGTGATACATTTTCGCAAACATTATAAAGAATCAAAATAACCAAAATAACCAATATCTCATTTATATCTCGTGTGCTCAATGATTTAGTGGTTGGAAATGAAATTTGAGGTAAAATTTAAAGAAGGGAAGGATCACCAAATTAATGAATTAAAAGCCAAGCCACATGTGGAAGAAATTGAAGATTCAAATATATTTTGATATTTATTTCCCTTGTACATTTATGTTCTAAGTTGGAGAAGGTAGGTATATATCCCACTCTTAACCAACTACCTTTATGGAAGCCAACACAATCTTAATTTGTTTATTAGTTCTAATTTTGGAAAGATAATTATTGTAAAGATAAATGTTGAGTGGCTATTAGTTAAGAGTTAAAAACTATATATTAGAACAAAATTGTCTTATAGAGTAAGGATGTCTTAAAATATAATTTTTGTTGATGCTTTAGAAAATCTTTCTTAAAAAGCTATTTAGATGAATCTTATCAAAGAGTATTTTCATTTCTAAAAATAAAGTGGTTATTAACTCTCTTGTTGCTAATGATAGCATGTTGTTTTTACAAAATTTTGAAGAAAAATTGAATAATATTTTAGAAATCTTAAATATTTACTGTTACATTTCTAGATTTTAGTTAGTTGATCATAACAAAAACATGAATTTCTTTTGTCTTAGCATGGTCCTATCCCTCAATGGATTCAAATTCAATAGATGCAAATTAGATATAAGGAGATAACTAGATATCTTGACGATCTCTTTGGTGTGAGAGTCTCACTTTCTGAAATGTGGGCTTGGTTCTTAGATAGACTAAAATAGATATTGTTCAACTTTGGCAATAACTTATTATCCTTTGCTAACAACATTCAGGTGTCTAACAAAATACTTATTGCTACTCACATATACTATTCATCATGTTGGATGCTATCCAAATGTGGATATGAGGAATTCAACAAAGTAGTTTGCACATTTTTTTGGTCCAAGTGAGATGGTAGTGTTGGTTGATCCCGAAGCCTAATGAATGTGTCTTGCAACAAAATGGATTATTAGACCAGCTAGTGGAGATGAGCAATGTAAAATCTTATTCCTCCATTGGATTATGGAGGCTTCAATCAAGAAGAGATGTCAAGTTGTTAATTGGTTAGATGAATTACCTATGTCCTCTTGTAAAATCAGGCCTAATTTCCTTTGCAATTTATAAGACAAGATTGGTAAAAATTTTGTAAGTTCTTAAATTGGAATGGGTCTTCTTTGCAACATGCTTTTAGTTTTCTTTCAACTTCAATATGGTGGGATAAAATCATCACATGTATATTATAGTTAACCACTTGCTATTAGTTTTCCAAATCACACTTCTTTTCTATACAAGAAATGAGTTAACTCTTTAAGAAAATTTGGGGTTTCAATGCATTTAACTAGACTTCATGAGGAAATATTAAAGCTAACTATGGGATGAACAATACATATAAATACTTTTTGATTTTTCTTTCAGTCTCTAGTTCCTCTTTAGCTTTCTATCAAGCTATGTACTCCAAAGGCATGTAATTTTTTCAAGGATCAGTAATGGCTTTCTTGTAGCCATTTCAATCACATTCCCTTAAAGAGGGTCTATACTCAAATTCTTCCTCATTGGCCCCTCATTCCTCACCTAAATTATAAATGGAAATACAAATTTAGCTCTAAGTTATAGAACAAGTTGAGTGCCCAAGTATAGAAAACTATAGATGATTTTGATACTCAAGTGTTCGCTTGGAAAATAATATGTTGCAAACTCTATTAGTGATAGGTTGAAATGTACCATTGTTCAACCAACTAGTTGTCCCTTTTTTGGAGTGCTAAGAGCGTGAAACACATGTTTTGGGATTTCCTTTATACTAAAAAAATAGTGGTTTGTTATGTTTAGAAAATTCTCTACAGTTTTTAACCATGAACTTAATTTGAAAGAAGACATTTTGCACTTTGGAATGCATAAAAATGTGGTTGCAAATTCTGTAAACAAGTTATTCTTAATCATATATGGAAAAACATGTGTACTGCTAGTTTTTCTAACAATTATTATCAGGAGGTCGGTATTCTAAGGCTTTACTATAACATACTCCTCTAGGTAGCCTTTCTCTTTTCCTAGTCCTAGAAGCTTTGCAAAAAAATTCTAAGGTTATGGGGCAGCTTCAATAAATCAAAGACCAAGTTTCGAGTTTAAGTTTGATCACATATCTAATCAATGTAAATATGCAATATGCATGAAGGTTACAAATCCTACAACTACCCATGTTATTAGTAGCTCCACTATGTTCAAGGCAACAACTTTGTAATTCGTGTTTTATTTTTAAATATGCTTTATTGTGGATGCAAATGTTGAATCCTTTTTAGTGTTTCATTCTTTTCTTGGTAACTTATTAGTTTCTTTATCTATGTATTTTTTTTGTTTTATTTTAATACAAAAAAATTGTATATTAAAAAAAGTGTAATTCATCTTGGTTTAAAAATTTGAGAACTTATTACAATCTACATATTAAATGAAAAATATTTGAATGCTTTTGACTGTATTCATGATGCTTATAAATACATATCACTTAGAATTGACACTTGCAATTAATTGAAAGTAATAATGTTATCAACAACTATGCAGTCTCCAAATATAAATAGATGCTCATTAAAGTAGTTCAACTTATCAAATGTATTAATTTAAGAGGACTTGGTGTTCATTTAAGACTTCTATAAGTACATTTTCACCATATATACAAAAATCTTGATAATAAAGTTAAAATATTTTTAAAAAAAATTCTTATTATGTCAAGAGGCATAACGACAATGACAACAAAAATGAAATGTCATGACATGAACATGTTAAGAAACTTTATTAAAGAATATATATTTTAAAAAATTAAAATTATAAGGGCTAGGGTTTGTCTTTCTTGGTGAGAGCTTCATGTAGTAAACACGAGGAGATGATGTCCAATCTCTTCTAGCCCACATGATACTAAAAGGCATGTCACAACAACATCACCGATCACGTTAAATAGTCTAAAAATTTGAAATTACTAAATAACTTTAAAGAAATAAAAAATATAATAAAAAGAAAGATAACACAACTCCTAAATAAATATAACAATATCTATAACGTTTTATAAATATATTTAAAATAACCACAAAGATGTCATCTTTGGTCTATTGTCAACTTTCTATCATATAATACCTTTAATAATAACCAAAAATAGAGAAAATTGGAGATGGCTAAACAATAATAAGGCAAAGCCATTCTTACAAGCTTTTGATGAATTAGGTATACATGCATGTCCAAGAATTGAAGGTCAAACTTAAAAGCTAATAAATTCTCTTATTGTTAGTTGATTGTTAGATGAATATGTGTATCATGCTACATTTCAATGCATTTGTTCTATTTGTATTCACACTTCCTTTCCTTAATCTTCTTAAAGACATAATCTCTCGCCTTGTTATTATCTTAATAATTCACACCAATAAAGATCATGCTACATTTCAATGCATTTGTTCTATTTGTATTCACACTTCCTTTCCTTAATCTTCTTAAAGACATAATCTCTCGCCTTGTTATTAGCTTAATAATTCACACCAATAAAGAGAGAGTTTTATTTAACACACATATTTGAATTGAATTTTAAATTTGATTATATAGATAATATCTAAATTTATTAGATTTATTATTTTTATTATTTACAAATATTTAAAAGTTTTTCAAATAATTTTTTTAAAAATAATTTGATATTGATTTATTGCAAATTTTTGAACGAAATAAATAATTTAAAAATATAAAAAAATAAAATAAAATTTAAATTTAAAATATAATTAAACATTAGATACAATGAAAATACATTAACCAACCAAAAAAAGTCATATACTTAACAATAATTAAAATGACTTATAATCAAAGAACATTTTGTAATTTTTAAACTTTTTTTTAAATTCACTTCCAGTACCTTTTAAGACAACATTCACCTGTAAAGAAATCTAGATGCAAAATATTATGAAATGTACTCTAAATTTCTTTTAAGTCTATGTCAAGTTATTTAAATGTTTGGCTAGACAAGACATGCATCAGATTCTTACAGTAGTTTTGGATGAATCAACATACATTGGGTCTCATCATCTCATCAAAATTTGGTGCTACTTTTAACATTTCTTGAAGGTTATTATTAAAATTCAAAATATTTTGAATGAGATTTTTTTTTGCAAGCTTATAATCATATGTGATACTTAGATTAATCAGAGTTTATAAAATATTTAGGTTTGAAAAAATGTTAGATGAGAAAACATGTAAATATCCAACAAAAAAATCTCTAAAATGAAGCAAAATGTGAACTCCAATTAAGATAGTTCATATCCATTTCAAATCAATGTTCTATACTTAGTTAAACTTTAATCCATTTTACTGAAAAACTAGAGACAAGACCTATATAAGTATGTTTTAATAATATTTAGATTTGGAGAGATATTAAAGAGTAAACATGAAAAAGTGGTCCAACATTTCTCTAAAATTGTTTTGGATGAAAAACACCATGAAATATGGTTTAAATGGATTTGGGGTATCTTTTTAACCAATACTCAACTTTAATTGCATGATCTCACACCATCTCTTTAGATAAGCCATACACATTAAAGATCTTGTGTCACTTGGACAAAGATGATCCAAAATAGATATAGAAAATGTGTAAGAACAAAAAAAATTGAATCAAAGACTAAATTCATATGTAGGGACAAGTATTGGACAATATTTCAAAGTTGGAAAACACAAGATCTTCTCTAGAATTGTGGAAGTGTTTTGGATTGTATTTTTTTTTTTTAAAGCATCCATTAATAGTACATGTCCAAAGACTCAAAATTTAAATTGACAAGGCATCCATATAGATTTTGGTGATGTTCGAATTTCTCTTTGGACTCTACTTTCATTTCAAAAAAATCTATAAATGACCAAGTAGTGTAAGCATCAAAGCATGTGTATTAGTTGGAACATTTTGTGAATTATTGTGTTTGAGCTCTATTCCTATTAGGGAGAAATAAGAAATTATTAGAAGATAAGAAATACTGACCTTTTGTAATGTTCTTTTTCCAAGTTAATATAAGATGATAGTAAGGACCATGAGACTAGTTTTTCCCCACATTGAGCATTTTTTAAGATAAAAATTAATATATGTGATTTATTCATTTTTTATGTTTTGAGCACAATAGTTTGTTCTATAAGTGAATTTTAGAGTTTGGTTTGCAAAACAAAAGGGGAAGTAATTAATTTATTTAATTCCTAAATTCTTAGAATTAGATTTTCTAGATCAATTTTAGAATGAGAGTAGTTTAATTTCTTATAGGATTTGTGTAAGTTTTTTGCATGACAGTGAAAAAAGAGCTCATGATATACTCATGGAGTAACTAAAAGTAAGGTGATAGCACTAGAAGGTCATATAAAGACATCATAGAAAATATACAATAATTTCAAGACAACCAAAAAAGAAAATGAGTATCAAAGAAGGTAAAATAGAAGAAAAAAAAGATATTCCATTAGTTGATAGATAAAAACTTTGGTTAGAAGTTTGGTATTAGTGATGATGAAGATTATTTTAAAGATAAGAATAAAATGAATAAATCTAATGTAGAAACAAAGAAAAATAATATAAAAGCATCATTCAAAATGTTAGGATTTGAAAAAAATGACATACAGACACACAATGTAATAATAAGTCCATTCATTTAGATATCTATTATGTCATGTCCAATTCACAATCTAATCAATTAAAATTAATTAACCTTAATTTTACTTAATTCTTCAACTCCAACTCATATACTTAAAAAATTCAACATTATTTCAATTTACATATAAATCTAGATATATCTAATCTAATATACTTTGATGTATTTTGATTTATACTATTATTAAAACTAAAGAATTTTAAGGAGAATTGTCCTTGTAAAAAGCTTAATGTTTGGGTCTAATATTTAAGTCAGCAAGCACATATGACTTTGTATAATGGGAAGGCATGGAATAATTTTGTCACGCAATTTCTATAGCTTTTGAAATTAATAAAGGTGATCAACACTTTCAACCTATTATCATCACATGCTTCCTAACTCCCTCACACTAAAGTGACCATTGGTTGTTCATTAGTTTGTTGAATTATGACCACCTACTCTAAAGTTTAAGGCTATAACTTTCATACTACGTTGAGTACATTTTCAACTATCTAGAAAGCTATATAATTTAGGCAAGTCTTTGAGTTTAGATTGGTAGCTTTATTATTATACTTTTATATATAGATATGAAAGCAAAAAAGTATTTTTTGAGTGAGATTTGAATTTGGATTTGCTGATGTAAAACTCATCATTCTTATTAGGGGAAGATTATGAGTTGTTGTGTATGTATCAATTATGGTTCATTAAATTTCTTTAATTAAGAGTTCACTAAAAAATATCTAATGAGTCAAGAGCTGTTGATATTTTGGAAAAAAAGTTAGTAATTAAATTGACTATGTAACTTTTTATTGATATCAATGCCACACGACTAATGGGACATTTTCACATTATTATTGGATCAATTGTGCAGATTTTTTGGTTGTCCAAACGAAGGGATAATAGGTCAATAGAGGATATCTCTCAAATGCCACTTAGAAATGGATAGTTTTTTACCTTTGCACACATAAAAAATGTCACAATGTTTGTCTTTACTGCCAATAAGCCGAAACAATAGCTATAAGCATTTAACTCATACAAAGACAAAAAAACTATTGAAATCTGATGTACCATTTAAGAACTTAGAGTGCACAAAGTTAGCTATAAGACTATTGATGCTCTTCCCCTTGTATAATTATTTTCAATAAAAAAATATTTCAAGATTAATTAAATAGATATAAATAATAAATACATAATTAATCTAGATTAATAATAGTTGAGGCTAATTTTGTAATGAATTAAAATAGATGTTTAAATTAAATTAAATTAGAAATAATGTTTAGCTAGATTAAATGATGAAGTGATATAACAATGTTAGAAAATGATTCATCAATGTTCTAAATTTTTAAATTGAGTTAGACAAATATTCTAGATTTAAAAAAATAGTTTTAATAGATTTTAGATAAAGATTTTAGATTTAATAGAGTTAGTTTGATTCCCATCTTTATCCAAAATTGTTGGTAAGATCTCTGTAATTAAAGATCAAATCTTACATATGGGTTCAAAGTTATGATGTGTACAAATCTTATATGATAAAGTGTAGATTATTAATATTTACTCACCTAATCTTTGGTATCTAAATATCTATAAGGGTAAATATTTATAGGGATAGAATGTGCTTATGTTAACAAATTTGAAAATATACAAAATCACAAAATACGACTTCTCTTTGATCAAACCCCTAGTAAATTGGCTTTGTAGTCTAAAAGACAATTTCAAGTAAACAAGAAAAGTGTACAATAGATCTAGGATGATGTCACAAGTAGACAAATGCATGATAAATTTTCTCTTAGGTTCTTAGGTCTAGGTATTGGTATTATTCTCTAATTCCCTTATGGTTTCGAATGATTGAATGAATATCTTTACATACAATAATCAAGCACATAAATCAATATAATATATGATGGGTGGTATGGTTCACAATTCATAGTGATAAAAGAAAGTAGAATACACACACACACACATACATATACATATATATATACACACACACACACATACACATACACATACACATACACATACACATACACATACACATACACATACACGTACACGTACACGTACACGTACACATACACGTACACGTACACGTACACGTACACACACACACACACACACACACACACACACACACACACACACACACACACACACACACACACACACACACACACACACACACAAGAAGTGAAATGGGAAACACCAGATGAAGGATGGGTCAAAGTCAACTTTGATGGAACTACAAAAGGAAATCCGGGTCCTTTAGGGGATGGATGTGTGGCGAGAAAGTCTATGGGTAACATGTTCTAGCCTCGAAGTCTAAAAAAATAGAGGATGGTACCAACAATGAAGGTGAGGCCTAAGCAACACTATTGACTATAGAAATGGAAAAGACAATTTAGGTGGAATGGTTTCATTTGGAAGGAGACTCACAAATTATTGTCAATGCTATTGCTAACGAAAACTCGCATGTGTGGAAGATTTAAAAAATAATTTCTATCATAAGAAAAAATTAATGTATTTTTAGAATTTTAAACTATCCCATATACAAGGAGAACAACACCTTGGAAGATTCTATTTCCAAGGTGGTAGTCAACTTGACCCCTCAATGATTTTTTGTTGGCAATGGTGGTACACCTTGGGAGGATGTGGTGTGGAAATTGATATGACCAAATGGTGATGTGTGTTGATGATGCATTAAAGTGATGGTATTTTTGAAATGCCATCAACAGAGGATAATGATTTTTTAGATGAGGTGACGGGTATTGAATGTGAAGGAATGTTGGCAGAGATTTTCCAAGATTGAGAGTACAGTGAGTAATTGCTCACTTTGCAAGGAGAAGGGGTATAGATGTGGTGGCAATCAGAGATCATTCACATTTCATTTGGTGGTGGTGTGAGGTGAAGGAATACAAAATATGGAGGCCAACTTCAGTTTCAAGGTTTTCGAGCAGTATGTAGCTTTTTTTGGCAGGGTTTCTACATAGCACTTGAAACATGTTTTCACAACGAATGATCTATTTTTCATGATCATGTTGTGAGGTTTGTTGGGCATCAATTATCTAATCTCAACTTACAAATACTGCTCAAATACAAATATATCCTTCATGTTTTGTGTATGGGGACAAATTTAGTGAGGTTGATGAAGTAAGGAGGGTGGTGTGTAGATGTGTGAAGGAAGAATGGAGGTAGGGTCTCAATGATTTGTTGTAATACGTAGATCTTGAATGGGCTTTTGACATCCATAAGGGAGACTGGATTCATGTTCTAAGGTACCCACCAAATTTGTGTCCTTTCATAATATGGTGGGTGGAGGTGAATAAGCATGCGAGGAAGATGGATACCCATAAGATGTGGAGGATACTCTGCAACTACACAATAGATTGGGAAGGGATCTTCACTTCAGAATAGAGAAAGGAGGAATTTAATAAATCCTTCCTCAAACTCAAAATTGTGGATTACTGGAGGGTTTCCAAAAATGGTAATGATGGAGGGAAAGATAATGAGGAAGAGGAAAGGGTGGCGAGAAGATGAAGATGAAGGAATAACACTCATGGGATATAATGAGGCAAAAGAGGAGGACCTCGTGCGAGTTGTAAACATGGTGGTGGTCGTGGCACAAGGCAATGCTTGAGAGGCAATGTAGGATGAGGCTGTGTTGATCATCAAGTTGCAACCCAAGTTGAAGTCGGGTTACCTCCTCCCCAGGTGTGAATTCCATAATCTTTATTTTTGGTGTGCTTGGTCATGTTTTGCAATGCTATGTGAAGGATGAATACACTACTAGATACTAATGTTGAGTGATAATGCTCATTTTGTTTGTCTTTGGTGAGAATATGGGGGTACCAAATTTTATTTTTTTGAGGGTTTTGTCAAAATGTGCATAGTCATGGGTAGTAGATACAAAAGGTTTTGTAAAGACAATTTTGTGAAGGTCATTTTGTAGATTTGATGGGGATTGATCTATTATTTTTTGATATGCTAAACTATTGTAAATCCATATCTATATTATTACTAAAATAAAATATAAATTTACCAATAAAAAAAAGATTAAATTCATGATTATAAAACTAACTTGTCACATGTCCATATCCATATATCTAATCTAATCCAATTTAGAATGATAAATTTGATAATAAATGAATTAAATCTACACATAATTATACCACTTGTAAACTAACTAATGATATCTTAATTGCAAATCCAAAACATAAAACCAAAGATATATATGATTCACACTCTTTTTATATCTCATTTAGATAAAAAGAAATTATTACATTGTGGAAAAATTAAACCAATTAATTTTAAAAATAGCCTACAATTCCACAATGGCAATCATTTATTTCTATAATAATTTTGGTTGGATGGTTTTTTTTTTATAAAGTACAGGACATGGATTTGACTAGAAATTTATAAGAAACCCTAGAATGCCCATCTTGAAAGAAAGCCTCAATCCATAACTTGTGGTATAAGAAATATGTGATGTATGAAATATGAGGAATGGAGCAATATCTTGTGTAATATAGCTAAATAATTTGAAATATGTAGTGGAGGTGATTTATTTTTCATATCAATTTTTGTCTTGATAATAAGATTAAGAATAAACAATCAAATTGAAAAGTCACTTAATTGGACAAGATATTGAATAATAAAGAGAGTTATATTAGCAAAAGAGTATAAATAGAAACAACGATAAAGTTGGTAAATAGTTAACATATTTAAAATTGTTAAATATGATAATAAAATGTTTAAGATTTGAGTTTTTATTTTAATGATTATGACTATATTTGTTATTTATTATTTTTATGATATTTGGTGTGGATTATTGATTTTAAAAAATAAATTATAAGTATATATTATTTATAAAAAGATAAAGATTATACATATATACAAAAGTAAGGTGGGTGGAAGAAATCATGTTACTTTTCTATATAATGAGTGGTTATATTATTCAGAAAAAAGATACTATATATATTCACAAAAAATATGGTGGGTAGTGTTGGTATATGGCAATTGATTATGTTTAAATTTTGGTGACTTTATTAAAACTGACTTTTGTAAACAGTCTTAAAGGCCTCTAAATAAGTGGTTATATAATATGTAAAATATCATATTGTAATTTGCTCTTTATTAGATAATAGAAAGAAGTGGATGATTGTTTGGTGGATGTAGCCCACATTGGGTGAACCATATCAAACCTCTATGTTATTGTGTTTTGTTAGTTTTGCCTCTCTTATTCTACATTATATTTTAATATTGTTTATTGCTTGGTTTTTTCTTAAAACTCTAACAGATAAAAGAAAACATGTCTTGAAGTCTACACACGGTCAATTTTGAATAATCAAAATATAAAACACCAAGACAAAGCTAATAACCACAAGAGCTATACCAATAAATGAGGGGTTATGGTCATTTGATCTTCCCCAAATCATTGGTACTCTCTCTTCATTTTCTTCCCTTATAAGAACCTTTTAACTTCTTTTTTAACGTAACTTTTTTCTTCAAACAATTTTGATTATATTTATTTTTACCTTATATTCTTTTACAAATTTCTTTAACATCTCTTATAATGATATGCTTATAGATATTAGCATATAAATTAAATTAAGTATAAATAATTAAATTTTATTATACATAATTTGTTCAAACTATTTTTAAAAAAATAGCTTATTATATTATAAATTATTTCTAATAAATTTAAAATTCAATAAGCATCACTTTTTAATATAAAATTTTAATATTTTTTCTATCTAATTTTTATTTTAAGAATTCTTTAATCTATAGTCATAATAATAATAATAATAATATCATCTTAATATTATATTTTTCTCAATAAAGAACTATATAAATATAAAAAATGTGAAGGGAAAATGAACTTTCAAGAGAGCTTTTTATTGTAGTAGATTATGTCTCTTTTCACACGAGACATGCATTTATCTATCCTACTTTTTTATGAGTAAGTGTGAGTTTATATTAATTTATAGAATAACATACATTAATTTATGAAAGAAAAAAGTAAAATGACATTATATCTTAAAAAGTTTAAACAAGAGAAGAAAATAAAGAAAATAATATGAAAACAATCAAATCGCTATGCAATAATAGTTATCCCAAAAAAAGGTCCCATTCAAGAAAAATTTCTATTTATCCTCTATTTTCATGAATATTTAGATATTAATTTTATTATATTTTAACTTTATCATGAAATTTTAGAGATGAGACTTAAAATTTGGTATTATGATGATGGTGTTGAATCTTAACTTTCTTTAATTTTATTTTTTTAGTAAATATAATTCATTGCTAAGTTATTGTAAAAAATAATCATTAAATTTTTTTAGATATATATATATATATATATATATATATATGAAAAGTCCCATATCATAACAAATATATTAAAGAAACCAAATCCTTAATAAAGGGGCAATATGTAATCATGCCCCAAAAATAAGCCTATAAAGGTAGGTGAAATAAATAGATATGTGCCCCCAAAAGGAAAAAAAATGTAATATAGAAGTCTATGAATCAAATAAATAAATAACCATCAAGTTATTAGATTATCATAACATAAAAATACAATAAGTCATAAGGAAAACTCTAGAGTAGGAACTGCATACACCTAAAAATGGCTTCATTAATTAATTAAATATTTATTATTTAATTACTATTGACTTGATAAATTAATTAAATATTTATTATTTAATTAATAATTATTCCTCTATTTATTAAATAAATTATTCAATTCATTTTAATAAATTCACTATAGTCTAATTCTATATCCTAAGTCTTCTAAATAGTCTATTAAAGTGATTTAATTAAATACACAATCACCTAAATATGACTAAGTCTTCTAATTCACTTCATCCACCTAGTCACCTGACACATCACCTTGGCTAAAATAAATAATTATTATTAATTATTTATTGATATTTATCCTCACCCACACATGTCCTATTCTTAAGGGCTATGTGGCCCCATAGGACTTGGTCTCATGACCACATGTCCTCTCAACAACCAAGTCAAGAGACATTCCCTATTCCTAAGGGGCTTCTCAAGCCACCTCTAAGGGTCAAATGTGACTCATGGGACACTTGTACAAAGAGTCCTCATGAGGAAAATGTCTCTCCCCCTTTCTCTCTTTGGTCTTTGTGAGACACTTGACATGTGTCTTTCCCTTCCACCTTCTTCTCCTCCATGTCAATGTGAGAGGAACATCATCCCTATTCTTCCTCTCACATTCCAACTACATCCCCCTTTCTCTCAACTCCTTCAACCAAGTCAATCCTAGCCCTAGGATCTTCCACCTTTCATTCTCAATCGTAGGATTGTGCCACCTAAGCCTAGATCCTCCAAAACTCTATAAAAGGAGCCTCATTTCTCATTTTGAGAGCTAATAGGTATTTTTGATAACAAGCATCCAAGCATTCAAGCATTCCATAGCAATCACCATTTCATTTGCATTTCATCCATTAGTTTGCATAAGCTATTGTGCACTCAATTTCATTCAATCTCCACACTTTGGTAGCATCTTGGGAGAAGGCTTCATTTTGGAAATCTGAGAGCTCAACATCTTCAAGAAATCAAAGCTAGGAGGACAATGGAGACAAGCTGCATGGTAGGTGAAGGTAATTAAATTAGTTTCATCATTTCATAGTTACTTTGCATTCTTCATTGTGTTTGCATTAGATAGATTCATTGGCTTTAATAGTTAATTTATCATTTCTAAGTTGTTAGACATCTAATTTGCATATAGGAACATAGTATTTATCATTAGGATTAATTCATAGTTCATCATCTTGAAAATTTGTCATCATCCATAAGCTCCCAACCATCATAACAAATTTTTCCTGTCAAAATCTCTTGCTTAGGAATCTAGATAGTTCTAAGTATAGAACATACTAATTATATTTGAAATACTTTCCCTTGATTATTAGGGGCCCACCAATGACATCAAGAAGACATGGAGCAATGATGTTAAAGTGGAGACCACCCACCTTGATGATTATAAGACTTTGGGGGAGGAGGGTTCCATCCAAAATGTTGTCTCATGGGAGGTCGTCGAGGTGGAATGGAGACATTTATATAGCTTTCTTAACATAAATAAGTGAGATCCAAGAATTTATACCTCATGAACCATGAAGGAAACCCGTTGGACACTATGTAAAGGATTTTCTTTATGGTTTATCAGTTCTAGAGATGTTGAAGCTCCAAAACAACATTGGAATCTTAAAATTGAATCTACATGACCACATTATAGGTAACCAATGGCTTAGAGTGGAAAGAAAAATTATTGTTCATAGTAGTTGTTTAGGGGTGAAATGGATACTAATAAATCTAGCAGTATAAACTATGTGAGATGAGATCATTAATTAACCATTTAACACTAACACTCAAAATACAAGAGAAATAGGGGCTTCCAAACATAACTCTCAATATAACCCAAGTTAGATTAGCAAAACCTGAGAAGATGAAGGGATGCCAATGCTAAACCCAAATTATATCAAGGAAGTACACAAGCAAGTCCTCTTTCATGCAATGTAGGATTTGATTAAAGATATGTAAATACAAATGTGAAATTGAAGCAATTGATTAATGAGAAAAGTAAGATAGATCTAGATGTTAAGTGTATGCAATCAACCCAATTAAGATATGAAAATAGGTCTAGAATAAGAAATGATATGAATGATAGAGTACTCACCTTGAAATGTGTAGAGGAATATGCCTTTTTTACTCTGAAAATTATAGATCTGAACCTGTGATAGAACTTCTGACTACAGATTCACGATCACAATAGAAAACCCAAAAAATGTTGTTTTTCTCAAACCTCCAAAAATAGGTCGACCTGGTGCAACATGTTCTGAACACTTTTCCACGAAGTCACTGTGTTCATGGAACACTATAGAAAAGTTGACCTAACTTTTTTGGAAATGTTTCAGCAAGTACTTTCTAGATCTGAGGTTGTAATTCAGATATCCTACTCCTACACATAGAAAAGCTTGTTTTGGGGTTTGGGTGGATGAGGGATTGCCTTGGTCAAGCCCTAGATTGAAGAATCAACCTTGAAATTGAAATGTAATTATGTAAAGGAAATAATACAAATGTAAGTAATCACCCATCTTGTAGAAACCCTTGTCAATAAGGATTTTGTAATTCTTGTATGTTGTAGATGTTGAATTTGCAATGACGGATGTAGGAAATCTCCACAAATACAATGGATCTACCAAAATTACATCATGGAGCCATGGATGTAAATGTGAATCAATGAATAAGATGATGAATGTCTCAATGTAAATATCCTCCCTTGATGACCAACACAATGCTAGATCTTGAAGAGGAAATACTTGCAAAAGGATCCTTGAATCTTGAATGCTTGATTGCTTGAACTTGCTCGTGTGATTAATGGATGATAATGAATCTCAAATGGATGTCAAATGGATGTTCATTGATTTTAATGGATGATAAAATGAGGCTCCTGCGATTCCTTTTATACTAGTTTTCAGGCAGGAAAATAAAGTAAGATGAATGGGTCACCCAATTTTATAATTTAATTACCTAAGAAAACACTGGCCCCGAGATTTTAAAACCCCAGAGAATAAGTCAACATGATCAACCTAGTCCATAACAGGTTGACCCAGTTGGCCTAGTCCAGAACAGGTCAACTTGGTCGACTTGTTCTAGGGTTGGCCCACAAGGAGCCAACCTTGAGGTCTCAAAGACTACATAGTTGAAAGTGGAAGATATGGGACAGAACAAGAGAAAAAGGGGACCAAGAAAGAATCCATACATGGTCCATAAAGTTGGTAAATGAAGAGACCTAAAAGGTCTTAAATAATGAGTGCATCCATTTTAAGATGGTACATTTAGCTCCCACTTTATTGGGAGTATGAGTTGCCTCAAGCTCATGGTAAAGTAGATCAAAAAGAAAGATTTGATCTTAGCATGACTAAGGAGATGAAGAAACCATCAAGCCCCCAATAGAATTGAGTCTTCATCATATACAGAGCCAAAATAAGAGAGATGTCACTAAAAAGAAAGTGTAGCTAACTCACCCAATAAGGTTTGTGTTCCTTGTTGTGAACTACACAAGAAAAAAGAAAGGGGGGTACAACAAGAGATGGCATTGAATGGTATAGCAAGTGTGTGTGGCATTTTATTCAACCCATCAAAGATTAATTGAATGGTCTAGAAGGTGTGTGTGGCATTCTATTCAACTCATCAAAAATGATTCATCCTCAAGGGAACTCTGTTTCCCAAGAAGAAGAATCAAAAGATGATCCGAGCATAAGGATGTGTGTGTCCTTAAGGGATCGAAAAGACGATCAGGCTTCCCAGTTTGTCAATAGTCCAAATAAGGGTCAAACAACAACTAGGCCTCCTAGAGTGTTAGTAATCCAAAGAGGGATCAAAAAGCAAGGATCGGGCATCTCAGATTGTTAGTAGTCCAAAAAGAGATCCAAAAGAACAAAGACCAAGCTCCCATGAACTATCAATAGTTCGATATAGGAAACCAAATTGTCAATGAGCATGTGTGCAAAAGTGAGTGGAGTGTATGTTCCCACATTAAAGAGATTGAAAATGCTTTAACAAGAGCAATAGCTTTAATGAGAGCATACATGCATCCACAAAGAGCATTTCCACTATGAAATGCCCCCAAGAGAGAACACTTCAAGCGAAATAAATACATGAAAAAAGAGAGAATACAAAGGAATCCACAAAATTTGGGGTCAGTATGATCATATAATAATATGTAATATTATATCAAGTATGAAATGTCATCATTCCACAAAGGAAGTAAAACTACAATACAATGGAGGGAAAGACATCAAAGAGGTACATAGAAGATTCTTTTTGGGCTAGCAACACATAGACAAAAAAGAATCAGTGCTACTATGCCGTGAACATCCAAGTATACTACACAAGGGCACATATACAAACAATAGCACATAGAAAGCATAACATGTAACAACAAATGGAATAAGAGAGATAGAAATAGAATAAGATGCATGGCATGTTTGATTAATTTATCATCTTGTGCCAATAGAGCAATAAGAATCATCTAAAGCGATCTAGACAAAACATATAACAAAGAGCACAACATGGGGTAAAACACAACATGAACACACAAAGACTACCATGCTAGAGAAGTCCACTTCAAGCATGTTGTGTGCCTTCCCCATATCGGTTTGAAATATTAGGGAAATGTGAGAAAATTGAAAGAGGACCAACATCCAAAATAGTAGGAACCACCACCAGATCCAAGCAAGGACTTTGGTGGGAGTCACTGTGCTCTTCACTAGGAGTGTTAGTTGGGTAGAAAGCATGTTAGGCAAATCATAATCAATATCAATATTTTCATATTCATCATCACTAGCATGTGCATTAGAATCATTATCATCAATCCATTTTTATATTGTTATTTTGATTAACTTCCTTCAAAGGATCAAGAGCGAGTTGATCAAAGGAAGGAAACGGTTGAGATGAAGAATCAATTTGAGATGCAAGAGTGCGGGCCTTAGCCTTAGCTTGATGGCTCTTGCAACACCAATGAGCATGTTGGTTAAGAATGGTTTTATGAGATAAAATTGAAGGATTAGATTCAAAAATCATAGGTTCCAAGGAGGGAATGGATACATGTTGAGGAATAATAGGCGGAGGAATAGATTGGGTAGGTAAGATAGCTGCAGGAGTATCAACATTAGGAAGGCTAAGCTCAAGAATCTTTTCTACCTTGTATTGCTAATAGGATTGGTAAAGATGATCAAGATGGTTAGGTGGTTTTTGAGGGAGAGATGGCCAACAGAAATCCATCTCAGCACAATCTCGAGGATTAAAGGGTTTATAAAGAGAATGATTAAGGGTGACAACTTATCCTTTATAAGGAAATTTTATGCAATTATGAATAGGAGAGGCTTCATCTTGCATGGAAGAGAGCCACAAAATACCAAGTTTAACTTTAAATTGATTGGAAGTAGGAATGATAAAAAAGGTAGTATGAACAACCTTACTGAAAAGGGCCACAAGAAGATTGATATAACCTTGAGGACGATAAAGAAAACCATTACAATTTTGAATCCAAATACTAGATGTATCATAGGTATCCTCATGCAATCCTTTATTAAAAATATTTTCTTTAGTGATAACATTCATGGAGTAAGAGGGATCAATAAAAACACCACAAGAAGGGATATGAGCAACCATAATAGTAATGTAAAGAGGACCATTAGGTGCTTTAAACATATTGGGATGATCAAAGGCAATAGGAGGTGAAGATTTAGGTTTGTGCAAAGGTAAAATTGAAGGTTGAGGTTGAGACTCAACATGATTAACCACATGATTAGCTTCTTCTACCTTGTCATCATAACTAATGTTAGTAATAGGAGAAGAAGGTTGATTAATGACATTTGTTGAATGTGTAGGTAAGGCATAGGTGTAGATTTGTAAATTTTGATTAGGAGGTGCTGCAGATTTATTTGTACTATTAACTGCAACATCAACAGATATAGTATTAGAATCAATAATATCTTGAATAGCACTATTCAAAGAATAACACTTTTGAGTATCATAACCAGGCTAACAATGGTATTGACAAAAAGCATTTTGATCAAATGACTTAGGCATCAGTTTTCTAGTGTCAATAGGACGGATAGGAGGAAGTTTAAGAATGTTAACATTAATCAACTTCATTATCACCATAGGTAAATGTTCACATAAAGGAGTGTACTTATGATTAGGATGACACACAAAAGAAAAAGTATTTGTACATTTGGATGTAGTAGCCACTTGATCATAATTTATGTTGGTTGACTTGTAAATATTGATGTAGTTGTTAGGCTTAGAGAATTTGTTTTGATGAATGACAACGTCAAACTTATCAATAGTAATAAGAGACATTGGATTAGAGCTCTCAAGATGGATCACTTGTAAATGATAATGGTGAAGCACTACACAAAGGTGTGAAAAGGAAGTATACTCAGTAAGGAGAATCTTATCTCTAATGTCTTTTTGCAAATTAGAAATAAAAATACATTGAATATCATGATCAGACATAGGATAATAAATTTGAGGAAACAAGTGTTTGAATCTACCAATAAAGTCACTAACTTTTTCTTTAACATTTTTCTTACAATGCATTTTAAAATCAGTTAAAGAAATCAGAGGACCAATATTATTTTGAACTTATTGAATGAAAGCATTAGCGAGCATTTGAAACTAATTAATAGAATAAGGAGGTAAAGAGAAATACTCTAAAAGCACATGTGAAAAACTTAGCTATGAGCCTATAGTCCTGAGAAAACTCACTACATATAGTTTGGAAAGTCCTAACATGAATCACAGGACCACCCTTACCATTATAAGTCTCAAGACAAGGTATCTCAATATATTGTGGGATAACACCACAAAGGATATATAAGGGAAGGGGATTATGAATGTCACATGTAGGGATGTTGTACTTATATTGAGTGAATTGAGCTACTTGTTGCAAAGCGGCGACGGTTTGAACCAAGCTACTTAGAATAAGGAGGTAAAGAGAAATATCATTGCAAAAATTTATCTCTAAAAGTACGTGTGAACAACTTAGCTATGAGTATATAGTCATGAGAAAAATCACTACATATATTTTGGAAGGTCCTAGCATGAATCACATGATCACCCTTACCATTATAAGTCTCAAGACAAGCTATCTCAATATCTTACAAGATAATAGCACGAAGGATATCTAAGGAAAGGGTATTAGAAATGTCACATATATGGATCTTTTACTTAGATTGAGTGAATTGAGACACTTGTTTTTGCAAAGTGGTAATGGTTTGAACCAAGATACTAATGGTTGATTAGAAGACACAATAGTAGGCATAGACACATTGGATGTAATAGAAAATTTATAGGAGGCGAAAGGAAAATGTAAGGACATTGATGGAGGATTAGAAGGAATGGAAAGAGGATTGAAATATGTAAAAGGAATGGCATTGTATGAAGGTAATGAAGAGGGTATGGAGGTAGGAGGAACACTGTAAGGAAGTGAAGGATTAGGAAGACCAACACTTAGAGGATTAGAGACTTGTGTAGAATTTGTCATGAGACGTGGCACATAGGTAATAATGCTAGGAATAGTAGTGTAAATAGGAATAGATGGTTGAATGGTTGTGGAAGGTGGAATGTATCCTAAGTATTGAGAAAATTCCATCAAAGGCTTATAATGAGTGTTAATAAGGTGTGATATACCATGCAAAATGAAGATGTTATAATCATGAGTGATAAGATTCTTAATAGCCTCAATAGCAGAAACACTATCAAGATTTGTGTTCTCTTGCACAAGCCAATTTTCCAATTTATCAAACTCTTGAGAGATCTTATCCACTTGAGAAGGAGGAACTCTTAAGACTTCATCTTCATCATGGGAAGAGTGAGAAGAGTTATGCTCCATGATAGGATTGGAATTTTGAGGGAAAATATTAGTATCATCATGTGTCTTAGGAAGAAAAGGCGAATCGTAATCAAAAGAGGCTAGGAGTCTATAGATCCTCCTAATAGTAATGCTAGAGGTTTGAATTAGTGTAATAAAGCTCATAAAATAGGAGATCACAAAAGGAACTCTAATCAGATCTATCCACACAATTATCAATGTAATTAAGAGTATAAAAAGAAAGATTTTTCCACACAAATATAGCTAAATCTAACTCCAAAATAAATAAGGAAAGAGGGAATGCATTGGGTTCACAAAAATAAGGTAAAAACCCAATGCAAAAATGGTAAACAAGGGATCTAACTCTAAGAAAGAGGTATAGGACATCGGGCTCACCAAAGGATCAAAATCTAAAATCAAAAGGTGGAGACACGTTGGATTCACCAAAATGTTTAGTGAAGGTGAACACACAAGATAATGCACCAAGATCAAAAGGAAGTTGTAACACGTCGGGTTCACCAAAATGTTTAATGAAGATGAAAATACAAGATAATGCACCAAGATCAAAAGGAAGTTGTAACATGTCGGGTTCACAAAAATGTTTAGGGGTGAAATGGATACTAATGAAACTAACAATATAAAATATGTGAGATGAGCCCATTAATTAACCATTTCAATACTAACACTCAAAATACAAGAGAAAGATGGGCTTCCAAACATAACTCTCAATATAACCCAAGTTAGATTAAAAAAACCCAAGAAGATGAAGGGATGCCAATGCTAAACCCAAATTATATCAAGGAAGTACACAAGTCCTCTTCCATGCAATGTAGGATTTAAAGATGTGTAAATGCAAATGTGAAATTGAACCGATTGATTTAATGAGAAAAGTAAGATAGATCTAGATGTCAAGTGTATGCAATCAACCCAATTAAGATATGAAAATAGGTCTAGACTAAGAAATGAAATAAATGATAGAGTATTCACCTTGAAATTTATAGAGGAATATTCCTTTTTACTTTGAAAATTACATATATGAACCTGTGACACAAGAACTTTTGACTGCAGATTCATGATCACAACAGAAAACCCAAAAAATGTTATTTTTCTCAGACCTCCAAGAACAAGTTGACCTAGCGCAACATGTTCCAGAAACTTTTCCACAAAGTCACCATGTTCCTAGGACATTGTAGAAAATTTGACCTAACTTCTTAAGAAATTTTTCGGCAAGTAGTTTCTAGATCTGAGGTTGTAATTCTGATATATTGCTCTTGCACATAGAAAAGCTTGTTTTGGGGTTTGGGTGGATGAGAGTTTTCCTTGGTCAAGCTCTAGATTGAGGAATCAACCTTGAAATTGAAATTTAAATATGCAAAGGAAACAAGACAAATGTAAGTATTCACCTTGCTTGTAGAAACCCTTGTCAAAAAGGATTTTGTAATTCTTGTATGTTGTAGATGTTGAATTTGCAATGATGGATGTAGGAAATCTCCAAAAATGCAATGGATCTACCAAAACCACATCATGGATCCATGGATGTAAATGTGCATCAATGAATAATATGATGAATGCTTCAATTTAAATATCCTCCCTTGATCACCAACAAAATTCTAGATCTTGAAGAGGAAATGCTCACAAAGGATCCTTGAATCTTGAATGCTTGACCTTGCTCGTGTGATTGCTGGATGATAATGAATTTATAATAGATGTAAAATGGATGTTCATAGATGTTCATGGATATTAATGGATGATAAAATGAGGTTCCTAGGCTTCCTTTTATACTAGTTTTTTGGTGGTAAAATAAAGCAAGCTGACGGGGTCACCCGATTTTATAATTTAATTCCCCAAGACAACACTGGCCCCAAGATTTAAAACCCCTAAGGAACAGGTCGACATGGTCAAATTATTCCAAAATAGGTCAACCTATTTGACCTATTATAGAATAAGTAAACATGGTTGACCTATTCCATGGTTGGCGCACAGGGAGCCATCCCTGAGGTCTCAGAGACTACACAGTTGAAAGTGGAAGATATGGAATAGAACATGAGAAAATGGGGATCGATCATGAATCTATCCATGGTCCATAAATTTGGTAAAGGAAAAGAGCTAAAAGTTCTTAAATAATGAGTGCATTCATTTTAACATAGTACAGTAGCATTAGCAAAAATAGTATAATTGTCATCTTTCCAAATGTAGAAAATAGTATCCAATATTAAAAAATGCTAAGAATAGAAGAAATTAATGGATCACTTCATTGGTGAGGCCATTGTTAAGGTTAAATCCCCCACTGGGCCAAAGTGCTTACACTCTTTGTCCCTACACTTGTCCATTTGTTCTTGTGGATTTAAACAAGTGGAGTTTTCGGTAGGTTAAAAGGTTTTTATTTATAGATCAAAAAAAGAGGAAGAAAAAAATAACAAGAATTTTGATCCCATCTCCTAAACATTATGGGAAGTGAATATTTTTACTCTTAAATGTTAGAAAAGTTCATGTATCTAGTGCTAGCAATATAGGGCATATGCACAATACTATATAAGGTGGAGACAATTTTAGAATTCCTACAAAGGGGATATCTTATATTGGAAACATCTAGGTGAATCAAGTGTGTGCTAATAGGAAGCCCTTTCTATAATAGACACAAAGAAAAATAAGAAAATTTCATAGCTAGAATATAATTTATTATTGTGCGAGATTTATTGGCTTGGATGAAACTAGGTGATTGAAGAGATCATTTTTCATAAATATTTTTAAATCTCAAGTAGATGAGGTTGAATTGATAAATAGGAGATATTTTCCACAACAAGTCAAATTGTGATATTGTTATTAGGATTCAACTGTGTAGTTTTTTAGTCAAACTCATTGACCCATGTTTCATGAGTAGTGGTTCAGAAGATCCTATCTAGGTGATGCTCATAGATGTGAAGCATTGATACTTCCCAAGAGGCCTCTCATCCTGGTACTCCTCCATCTCAAGCATGCTTGACTATGAAGTTCCCTCCATGGTTAAGCCCTCTTTTATTGTAAACTCACTGTAAGAAAAGCATGCTCAACCATTGAGGGGATTCCATAGTTAAACACACTTGATCTGGAGTAGTATTGGGATGGGTGACCTGTCAGGAAGTCCCAGTGCTTCACCTCTATGAGAATCTTACAAGAAAAGTGGGATTAACCATATAGGGAATTCCATAGTTAAGTGTGCTTGAGATGGAGTAGTACTAGGATGGGTGACTTCCCGGTAAGTCCCAATTCTTCACCTTTGTGAGAATCACCTAGATGCAATGAGTGCTAAGTTTTCCATTCATTCTCATGAGAGATGGGGTCTTGTGAACCACTACGCATGAAAAATGAGTCAATGAGTTTGACTAAAAAATTGCATACTTGAAATTTGATAGAAATATTACAAGATGAGGTTAAAGCCATATACAACCTTTTGGTAGAGTATAATTATAGAAAGTAGTATCCACATGCCATTTCTAATTATTCAACCAAGGCGTGAAATATCTCATAAATAATTTGCGCATGTGATAAGAAGGAAAAAATCAATTAGAGCTTGATAGGTCAAAAAGATGACTTGGCACAAATTAAAATCTAGTATATCTTTAGGTAAAGAAAACCATGCAAAATTTCCCTTAGAGAAAATATAGTAGAGATTCTTGATTCCATGTCTAAAGAACCTATGAGAACAAAATTAGAGAGTAGTTTCAAGTTGATTTTATTGAAACAAGATGGTGGAAGAACACCATGCAGAGTGTTAGTTGATGAATATCCATATGGAACTTTCCATCATCATTCTAGAGTAGCCATGCCCAACATTATATAATTCCAAGATTACATATACATTTAGAAACAAAGGTACCAATTATTTTGATAAAAACTAAATTGATGGAATGATAGTCAAACATAAGGCCATTCCAAGAATAATTCCCATATAGCCAAATGTGATGGAATTTATCAATATAAAGTTTTAGACTTTATTACCTTTACATCATTGAAAATTGATTTAGCAAAAAGAGAAATACATGATTTGTGAATGTCAATAAGACTAACCCTACCTAAATACCTAGGCCAATAACATATATCTAATGTAACTTAGTGAAATATTTTAATATGATCAAAATTGGCCTAGAAGAAGTCCTACAAAGATTGTCCAACTAGAAGTATAATACCATAGAAGGTACACATCAAGAGTAGTAGAAATCCTGAGTCACAACTAGAACTCTAGAGGCAATATCAAACTTAGCTACTAGTGAGAGTGATCTAGTGGTCCAAAAGAAAAAAAATTTAATGCTATTTTCAAGGTGTGGACTAGTAGGCTTGAAAGGAAAAAGAAAAAATCACTAATTTAAATATTTTATTGTGATCAATGGATTTCCATCCAGAAGTATGTATACAAGAAAGGGTTTGGGATAAATATTACCTATAAAATGTTATGTTTTTCCACTTATATGCCAGACCTAGAGGTAAGATAAAACATGTCAATAAATTTGAAAGATTACTGAAAATTATCTTATTCCTTAATGAGCATAAGAAATAATCATCAATAATTTCCTATTGACCAATAGTTGGGAGATAGTATTAATTGAGAAATGCGTACAACATTTCATTGCAAAATTATATTAGAAATAAATATATGAATCCTTCAACAATACGCATATAGACTGAATGTACAAGAGGAAAACCTTTCCTTATTGAGCATAAAAGGCCAAATGTTGTAAATTGACCAGCATTAATGATGATGAAGGAAAAAGAGTTAACAATAGAAATTTGAGCTAAATAGATGAAAGTGAGACAAAAACCTAGATCTCTAAGCACCCAAGAATAATGAAATGCCACTTAATCCCTATTACAATATTTTTGAATTCATTTTGATGAAAATTGCCTACTATTTTGACCAATACACCCACCCAATACCATGTGAAACAATTATAATTTGATTTAAATAAATGTAGTATATAATTAAGGTAAAGATCACATAGAGGATATGTTTGAAATACATAGAAAGAGATTTAGCATTGAATTTATAGGATACATTAAAAATGGTGATTGGCCTCTAATTGCATATCAACTAGGGCATTTGGATTGGTGCTCCATACACCTTGTAATTGTAATTTTTAAAATTACTTAATTATTATTACATATTTTTAATATTTGTGAGCTCGCACAAAAGGACATTCCACTTATAAATTTGAAATTATGTCATGTGTGTGTCTTATTATGACATGTGTAATGGTGTGTAAGAGAATGCATAATTAAAAAAGATATACAATCTATTTTATCAAGAACATATACATACATTTCTATAGAATTTGTATGTTTGTACATTATATTTCATGTACTCACTAACCCTATATTGGTACAGTTACTCTATATCCATCAATTTCTTCAACATTATCTAATAGAAATTCACACTAGTAATATTTATTAATAGTTTCCATATATCTAGTGGGGTTTTAATTTTAAAACCAATTTTATCGGTCATACATGGGGGCTCCCATGTTGGTCATAGCCAACCAATCTAAGGGAAATACCTATTATAAAGTAAAGTCCACCAAGATAATTGAGAGGCGGGAGGGGTGGGGGGGGGGGGGTGAATCAATTATCTGATAATTATAACTTTTATCAACTTCAATAGATTTTAACCATGTAAGCAATATAATTACCAACCATAGAAAGATATTCATACACAATAACACAATGACACAAGATATGTTGACTAGGGAACCTCTTGATCATAGAGCAAACCCGATGGGAATGATGCCCATAAAAGATGCACTAATATGAATATTCCTTGTGAAAGGATGGACTCGGTTAGGAGCCTTATGAAATACATTCAGTACATATGAATCCTGGTTAGGAGATTTTGAATCCCTGATAAAAGATTCTAACTCTGTTAGGAGTTATGGAAGACAGAAGGACCCACTGCCCAAACAACTTCAATGGGAAGATCACTGAACACATTGTCCAATTGATCTCTAGATTATTCAACAGAACAATATCAAATCATTACTGATCTCAACAATATGTTACCTCTTCTCTGATTGTGCCAAACAACACTTCACTACTACACTAGATCTCAATTTCAGATCTTTTTACCTCGCATGTCTTCCTTCATAAATTCTCTTTCACAATCATTCAATCTTTCATTACTTCACATTAACATTACAACAAGGAAAAAAATTCCTTCCTTTATACCACACTCAAGTAATTACAAATGAGTCGGCATCCAATTACAAAATAAAAGTTTCCACACGTTACATCAAATTTACACAAAAACTATCAGCTTCCAATTAGAATAATTCTTCACTCGTGCAACCTAGAATTTTGCATTATCATCCACATCACTATCAACATGTCTTCAACTTCCCTTTAACTGCACAAAACCAGATTCCATCCCGATTAGAAGATATCATCCAATTTTCACAAACCACTACTCAGGAACACTGCTTGAATACTGCTTCCACCAAAATGCTCATAACTTCCATGAATAAATGAATTACTGTCTGCGCTCTTAACCATGAGCATATAACATATCAAAGAGTAAATCCTCAACATCGCATAGCTTGATCTAAAATATTCCACATGCGCTAATCAAAACATTGTCTTCTCCTCTGCTAAACTCTAGTAGATCACTGTGTTGACATCAATGACAATCATAGTCATGAATGCAACAACAACTGCTATAGAATGGCTATCAATACTCTCATCAGATATATTAAGCATTCATTCCTAACAATCTCCCCCATTGGCATTGATGGCAACATAGATGAAAAACATCCAATGTTCCATGAATCCAATACTGCAACACTGCTGCTTTGACAAATACTTCAAGTTTTCTTCATCAGTCAAATCTTGCTTCATTTTCCTATTCAGTTCTCTCCAATAGATGGTACAAATGGTTTTTCATGTACACTTCTCCCCCATTAACATCAATGATATAAATTTCATCATTATGTCAACAACAACTCTAATGTCAAAAGACATTGTTCAAAAAATACATTCACTAGAGTCCTCATGACTCAACTCAGATATGCATACTCCCCCATAGAGGAAGTACCAACATCCAATCCAGAAGAAAGATAAGGCTCATATACCACTGGATGGATGCAACCAATCTGCATCACTTCTCAAAAGTAGGATGGGGCATAACCCCAAGCATACCTCTTAGATACTCAAATGTATCCTTAGGTAAAGGCTTTATAAATATGTCTTCTATCTACTCCTTTGTGCTTATGTACTCAAGTCTGACTTCTTTCTCAGCAACTTTCTCTCTTACTACATGATACTTAATCTCTATATGATTTTTCTTAGAATGTAATACAAGGTTCTTAGACATAATAACTGTGTTGGTGTTATCACAATGTATAACAATAGGTTCAAATAAATTTATTCCAATATCCTTCAGCATCTACTTCATCCAAATTATCCAATTACAATTGTTTGCTGCTACTACATATTTTGCTTCTGTTGTGCTTTGTGAAATACAATTCTGCTTCTTGCTTAGCCAAGAAACCAATCTTCCTCCAAGGAAAAATGCTCCACCACTAGTGCTCTTTTTATCATCAACACTGCCTCCCCAATCAACATCTATATATGTGCATAGGGAAAAATCATCAGATTTTTCATACCACAATCCATACTCAATTGTGCCTCTTAAATATCTCAGTATCCTCTTTACTGGTGCATAATGTGATTCTCTAGGTTTAGCTTGAAATCTTGCTACAATTCCAATTGAATGTGCTATATCAGGTCTTGTATGTGTCAAGTATTGCAATCCTCCAATCATAGATCTATACTTTTTTTGGTCAACTGTAGGAGTCTCATCTGTGCTAGATAATTTATGTCCAGTTACCATAGGTGTTCCAACTAGTTTACAGTTCTCCATTCCAAATCTCTTTAACAAATCATTCAAGTACTTTGTCTAGCTTACAAAGATACCATCACTATTTTTTGTTATCTGTAATCCTAAAAAGTATTTCATTTCACCAATCATACTCATTTCAAATTCAATTTTCATTTAATCAGCAAATTTATCACTAGCTTCATCTTCTCCTCTAGAAATAATGTCATCAACAAAAATAACTATAATCAACAAACCATTTTCAATTTCTTTTGTGTACAGGTTGCTATCAGTTGTTCCTTTTGTAAATCCCAATTTCAACAAATACTTATCCAATCTTGCATACCAAGTTATAGGTGCTTGCTTTAGTCCATATAAGGCTTTCTTTAGTTTACATACCAATCTTGCTTTGTTTCTTATTACTTCTCCTTACTCATTCATCTTGTTTCTAAATACCCATTTAGTTCCTATAACATTCTTATCTTTAGGTCTAGGGACCAATTCCCATGTCTTGTTCTTTTCAATCTGATCTAGTTCTTCTTTCATAGCTTTAATCCAATGTTCATCTTCACAAGCTTCACTAGTAGATTTAGGTTCAATTTGAGAAATCAAACATAACTATTCTTGTACCTTATTTTGAGTTAGAACTCCTCTATCTATGCTTCCAATAATCTGCTCAACATGATGATTCCTTGATAAGTTCATGTTGGGTGTCACTATCTCAGATCTCACTTCAGGTGTCTATTCTTCAATGATTTCACTATGGCTTTCATTCAACAAGTCATTGTCAGTCTCATAGAATAATTTAGTAGTTTCATTGTTAGGTTTAGGATGAGTTCCTTCATCAGATTCATAATCAAGCATTCTTTCCTAAATTTTAAACTTTTCATCAACTTTAACATTTGCGCTCTCAACAATAGTCTTAGTTCTCTTTTTATAACATTTATAAGCTTTGCTCTTCAAAGAATATCCAAGAAATATACCTTCATCACTTCTAGGATCACACTTCCCAATATCATCATCTCTCTTTATATAACATTTGCTTCCAAAAATTCTAAAATACTTAACTGAGGGTGCATGTCCAAACCATAATTCATAGGGTATCTTGTCTGCGTCTGCTCTGATTTGTACTTTGTTCATTGTATACACTACTATGTTCACTGCTTCTCTCCAGAATATCTTCACTAAATCATTCTCAAATAACATAGCTCTTGTTGCTTTAGTCACTAATTTGTTTCTTCTTTCTACAATACCGATTTTGTTCAGGTGTTCTATGTAAGGAAACTCGGGTGCGAAAATAGCTTCCCACACTAATCTCAAAAGGAAAGTATTGTGCAAATTCTTTTAAATCCTTACAATTTCAGATTCGTTAACTACTTTAACAATGATATTGCAGCCATATACCATGCATATAGAAAATAGAGAATGACAAAATGATTTACCTTGGGGAAACCTTTCGGTAAAAACCCCAGCACTCCAAAACTTGCATAGTGTATTAATCAAAACTATTACAGTTTACAATACACATGCAATGCAAGTTCTTTCAGAAGATTTTTCCAACTCTTGAGGACAAATTGCGGGAGCATAAAATGTTTCAAAAATACACTTACTTCTCCTATCTTCGCAACCCTAAAAAATGCTTATATCATGCACTTCCCTTTTTAGGGCAACTTCCAAAGATAGCCGTATTAGGGTTTTACCATTATCTGAGAAAATAGGCCCCATGATTGGGGAAGAGTGTACAGTACTCAATTTTATCAATTTCCACATGTCTTCACCTATCATTGAATCTTCCAGACATAGCTCTTACGTGTCATAGGAATCTGTCATAACTGTTTCAGCCACGATCTCCTTACACACAATTCAAGATGCTGACACATCAAGTGGAGTGACACATTAACATGCCAACTAGACATGTACACTCACACTTAATTACATTATTTGTAAGAAATACATTTAAAAAAACAAATAATAAGAATAGGAATTATCCAAGGTTGAGACACCTTATTCCTAACATTCTCCCACTTGTCGAACACCTTGTAAGAGCAACAAGAACATAACAGGAACTAACCGCTATAAGCCAAAAGGCCCATAGAATTTGAACACCATCTAAACTTCTCAATGCCCACTAGTTTCATTAATGCATCTGCAACATTCTTCACAATATCTACCTTCTCCAAATTTACCTTTCCATCTTCCACCATATCTCTCACAAAGTGAAACTGCACATCAATGTGCTTCGTTCTGGCATGAAAAGTTGGATTCTTCACAAGGCAAATAGCGCTTTGACTGTCACACCAAATAGTAATCTATTATGCATCAACACCAACATCAGAACACAATCTCCTAAGCCAAATGGCTTCCTTACAAGCATGAGTAGCAGCCATGTACTCAGCTTCTATAGTGGACAAAGCAACCATAGGTTTTTGCTTACTCATCCAACTGATAGCACCACCAAACATAGTGAACACATAAGCACTGGTGGATCTCCCGCTGTCAATATCACCTGCCCAATCTGAATCCACAAACCCACAAATACAAACTAAATGTAGAGATCTAGAAGAGTTACCATGGTAACATATGGAGTAATCTGATGTACCCCTCAAATATCTAAATACTCACTTAACTACATCCCAATGTACCCATCCAGGGTTAGCCATAAACCAACTTAGGAATCCCACTGCTTGGGCAATGTCTGGTCTAGTACAAACCATAGCATACATAAGACTGTCGACTGCACTAGCATAAGGTACTCTACTCATGTCTTCCACCTCACTAGGAGATTTTGGACAATCATCTACAGATAACTTTGTTCCCATAGAAATAGGAACACAAAGTGGTCTACAATCTGCCATGTTGAACCTGTCCAACACAGACTTCACATACTTACTCTGACTCAACCAAAGTTTTCTGTTAGACCTGTCTCTACTAATTTCCATACCCAAGATGTACCTTATTGCCCCAAGATCTTTCATCTCAAACTGTGCTGACAACTAAGGTTTAAAATTAGAAATCATACCCTTACCCTTCCCAAACAGCAACATATCATCAACATATAATGCAATAATAAGAAGGCAATCATTTTCAACTCTGAAATAAAAATAATGATCTAATTTCGATCTTACAAATCCAATTGACAACACAAAGGCATCAAACTTAAGGTACCACATCCTAGGAGATTGTTTCAAACCATATAGAGATTTCTTTAATCTTCAAACTAAGGATTCTTTACCTTTAACAATGTAGTGCTCAAGATGTGACATATAAATCTCTTCCTCCAAATCACCATGAAGGAAAGCTGTCTTCACATCCATCTATTCTATCTCTAAATCATATGATGCAGCAAGAGATAACATAAATCTAATGGATGTCAACTTTGCAATAGGAGAGAATATTTCGCCATAATCTATTCCCTCTACCTGTGAATACCCCTTTGCAACCAATCTAGCTTTGTACCTTTCAACATTGCCATCTGCATAGAATTTCTTCTTGAACACCCATTTACAACCAACAGATTTTCTTCCTTTAGGAAAAGGTACAAGGTCCCAGGTTTTTTTTTTCTCCAATGAAGCCATCTCATCATCCATAGCCTCAATCTAGGAACCTGCATCTTCCATGCCCAAAGCCTCTTTCATAGATCTAGGCTCATCAGTGTTAGTAATCACAGCAAAAGCACAACTAGAAACTAACATAGAATAACCAAACCTTTCTAGTTGCTTTCTTTCTCTCATGGATCTCCTCAAGGGCTGAGGTTGAGGTTGTTCTTCCTCTTCTTTTGAACTATCAGAGCTACTAGAGCTCTCCTCATCATTAGGCCCAACATGGTCTCTCTGTTCAGTCTTCTCATGGGTAGGAGGCAACTGAACAACATCTTTTTCCTTTTCTTTTTCATCTGGTTGTAGCACAATAGGAGAAGATGTTAGCTCTCTAAAAATAATATTTCTACTATACAACACCTTACTAGTCATAGGATCCCAAAGCTTGTATCCTTTCACACCAACACTGTATCTGATGAAAATACATTTGACAGCTTTGTTTTCCAACTTACATCTTTTCTCCTTTGGAACATGTGCATAAGCTTCACAACCAAAAACATGAAGATGTCTAATTGAAGGCTTCTTACCAGACCACACCTCCATGGGTGTCTTACCAACAAGAGTTGATGTAGGAGATCTATTAACCAAATAGCAAGCAGTGGCCATAGCTTCGGCCCAAAACCTTTGTTCTAAACCAGCTCCACTAAGCATACTCCTAGCCTTCTCCATTAGTGTCCTATTCATTCTCTCTACAACTCCATTTTGTTGTGGGGTATAAGGAGTTGTCTTATGCCTCTCGATACCTTATTCTTTACAGAACTGTTCAAACTCTATTGAGAAAAACTCACCACCATTGTCAGTTCTCACACTAATCTTCTTACTAGTCTGATTCTCTACTAGAGCTTTAAATTCTTTGAACCGACTAAAGACTTGTGTCTTACTTTTAAGGAAATAAATCCAAGTCCTTCTACTATAATCATCTATGAAAGATACAAAAAATATAGACTTGGAGATTGAAGGAACTTTTACAGGACCAAATACATCAGAATGAATAAGATCCAAAACATCAGAATATTTGTGAGGACTAGAGTCAAACTAAACACGATTTTGTTTACCATAGACACAGTGTTTACAGAAGTCAAACTTGGGATTGTAATCATTTAACCCCTCAATGAGGTTTTTATTTTTCAGGGTTCTGAGACCCTTTTCACCAATGTGGTCAAATCTCATATGCCACAACATTGTCTTTTCTGTAGGAAGCTTACCTTCCAAAGTGTTTGCACTGCCATCAGAACCAATAACCACAGACTTCTTCACTGCTCCTTCAGATGGTGAGGATGAAGAACTATTACATAGAGGAATACATGCATCTAGTTGAAATAAGGTACCTTTCCTAGTACCCCTCGCAAGCACTATCGATCCTCTCATCATCTTGCATCCTTCTTTCAAAAAAACAACCTGCACACCTACATCATTCAACATACTTACATATAATAGGTTTTGTGCCAAACTCAGAATGTACATAACTTTGTTGATTCCCTTTACTCATCCATCAGGAAATCTGATAGTGACCCTTCCACATCCAACTATCTTTAGGTGAGAATCATCACCCAAGTACACCTTTCCACCATCGAACTCTTCATATTTTGAGAACCAGTTTCGATGAGAGGTCATGTGAAAAGAAGCACTTGAGTCTACCAACCACATATCATCAGATGCATGGGCTGCCAAAGCTGCAATAAAAGCATCTCCATCTTCTTGAGATTTTTTAGAAGCTGAATCTGAGCCTTTCTTCTTCTTCTTTGGTTCTTTGCAGTCCTTTCGGAAGTGCCCAAATTTATCACAGTTCCAACATTTCGCCTTGGACTTTCTAGGAGTCTTAGAACTCCAACGGGATTTAGATTTGCCCTTCTTTGACTTGTTGTCATTTTTCTTTCCTTTGTCGTTGGATCTCCCGCGAACAACAAGGGCTTCCTTAGATGAATCCGAAGTCTTTCTTTGCATCTCCTTAGATAGCAGTGAAGACACCACATCATCAATATGGAATGTGACTATAGTACTTTTGAGAGCCATCACTAGATGGTCCCATGAATTTGGCAAGGAACAAAGAAGGGTCATACAAAAATCCACCTCCTCGATCTTAGCACCAGATGATGCCAACTGTGCAATCAATAAATTGAATGAATTGAGATGATCCGTTACGGACCCACCTTCCTCCATTATTAAAGAGTACAACTTCTTTCTCAGGAACAACTTATTCCCCAGAGATTTGGCCTAATACACAGACCCAAGCTGTTTCCACAAAGAATTTGTAGTAGTCTCATCAAGAACATTCAGAAGAATGACATCTACTAGATAGAGTTTGATGAGACCCTTAACCTTCTGATCCTTGATCTCCCAATCCACTTGAGATATCATTGCAGGTTTCACATCAAGTGAAGTAGCCTCCCATAGATCATGGTCTTCAAGCATGTCTTCCATCTTGAGTTTCCACAACTCAAAATTAGTGCCATTAAATTTCTCCACCTCCATTCTACTGTATGAGGAACTTGCCATCTCAATCTGCAAATAAGATTCAGAATGCTCTGCACAAAACTCCCACTCAACTTGAGATTAGCTCAAAAAACCCTACCCAACAACTAGGATCAAAAGTTGATCAGGCTTTGATACCACTTGTAAGGAAACTTATGTGTGGAAACAACTGCCTACACTAATCTCAAAAGGAAAGTATTGTGAAAATTCTTTTAAATCCTTACAATTTTAGATTTGTTAACTACTTTAAGAATGATATTGTAGCCATATACCATGCATACAAAAAATAGAGAATGACACAATGATTTACCCTGGGGAAACCTTTCGGTAAAAACCCCAGCACTCCAAAACTTTCACAGTGTATTACTCAAAACTATTACAGTTTACAATACACTTGCAATGCAAGTTCTTTTAGAAGATTTTTCCAACTCTTGAAGAAAAATCGCGACAGCATAAAATGTTTCAACAATACACTTACTTCTCCTATCTTCGCAACCCTAAAAAATGCTTATATCATGCGCTTCCCTTTTTAGGGCAACTTCCAAAGATAGCCGTATTAGGGTTTTACCATTCTCCAAGAAAATAGGAACCCCAAAATTTTATCGGTTGCCACGTCTTCACCTATCATTGAATCTTCCAGACATAGCTCTTACATGTCATAGGAATCTATCATAACCGTTTTAGCCATGATCTCCTTACACACAATTCAAGATGCTGACACATCAAGTGGAGTGACACATCAACATGCCAACTAGACATGTACACTCACACTTAATTACATTATTTTCAAGAAATACATTTTACAAAACAAATAATAAGAATAGGAAGTAGCCAAGGTTGAGACACCTTATTCCTAACATTCTAGGGGCTGAAAACTGTCTCTTAATACCATTCACTACACAAAAAGTGTTAAACTCTCTAGAAGTAAATTCTCCACCTCTATCAAATCTCAAACATTTAATTTTCATTCCAAATTCATTCTCAACTTTATTCTTAATGACCTTAAACTTATCAAATGCTTAAGACTTTTCTTGAAGAAATGCAATCCACATCATTCTTGTAAAATCATCAACAAGAATCATAAAATACCTTTCTCCATAGAATCCTCTAGTCCTTGTAGGACCACTCAAATCTGTATTAACAATCTCCAACTTCTCTGCAGATGTAAACTTCTTACTGGGAAATGAACTTCTCTTCTATTTTTCCATCACACATTCCTTGCAAATCATGTTAGTCGGCTTCATAATTTTAGGCAAATCTCTTACTGCAAGTGTAGTACTTATTTTCACAATGTTATCAAAATTTATATGAAAAAATCTTATGTGCCATAACCAACTATCATTTATCTTTGTAATCAAACATGTCATCTCAATAGGATTCAACTGAAATACATTACCTCTGGTTCTAGATCCAGTTCCAATCAGATTTCCATCTTTATCTTTTATCACACAAGTTTTCTCAGTAAACCAAACTTGATATCCCTTATCAACTAATTGTCCAACACTCAAAAGATTATATTTCAAACCATCCACAAAGTAAACATCATTAGTATTAGTCTTTCCATCAAGAGTAATAGATCCCATACCTTTAATCAAACAAGGTGCATTGTTTCCAACTCTAACAACTCCACCATCATAATTGTTATACTTTACAAACTTTTTCATGTCTCCAGTCATATGATGTGAACAACCACTGTCTATAATCCAATCAGCTTTCTTTTCAACTTGAGAAACTGGGGCTTTTTCTTCCTTAACATTTGTTTCAGGATTTTCTTCTTTAATTGCTACAAATCCTATGTCATCATTATTCTCAGTATCACTTTCACTTAAAGTTCTCTCTATACTAGCTTCAAGATCTTCATCATTAACATAATAGCATTCCTTAGACCTTCTAGGCTTGAAATTGTTTCTGTACTTTTTAACTCTCTTAGGACATTTAGATGCAAAATGACCATATTCTTGACAAGTCCAACATTTAAAAAATTTCTTACCATCTGGTTCTCTCTTACAAGTAAGGCAATACCTTCTTCAATCTTCTTGTCTTCTTCATTTCTAGATCTGCTACTGCCAGCATAATCTCCGCTCACACTGATGCTTCTTGACAAAATAGGGTGAACACTAAGAGCACTGAATGCTATCTCCATTCTAGGAAAATCTCCTAATAACCTCAGGTTCATTTCTATTGCTTCCAATCTTCCAAGAAGAGTCTCTCTTTTAAAGTTTGAAGTACAAGGTATAACTTGTTCAATCATCTGTGTTGTCTACTTAAATGTAGGAGTCAATGTCCTCAAAATTTTCCATATAACTTCATTTTTTGTCTTTGTTTCTCCACAAGATTTTATGCCTACAACAATTTCTGACATTCTACCAATTTCATTCTTCATTCTTCTCTCTCTATTCCTGATGATGGATCACGGAGTGTGATCTAAAATGTCATTGCTAAAAAAATCACACAATCAAATCTAGAAACTAATTTGCATTCTACCAATATAGCTTCTAAGAGATTCATCTTCCATCATTATTATATCTTCAAATGCACATATCCAATTATGTAATCTAACTTTCTTTGCATGTTCATCACCTTCAAAAGTAGAGTGTAAAGCTTTCCAAATTTCATGAGATGTTTTCAAATATTTTACCTGACTATACTCATTCTTCGGAAGGGATGTCAAAAGTGCTTCTCTAGAAAGTCTGTTACACATGAATATATCTCTCTCATCATTAGAACATGTTTCAAGATTATCCTCATCAATGATAGTCTTCTCATTCTTTGTGTTCAACCAATAAACTGGTCCTAAACACAGTAGATGTGTCTTCATCTTTTCTTTCCAGCTGTCAAAATTCACTCCATCAAACTTAGGGCTTTCTTTCTTGAAATTCGCCATGGATCTCCTTAAGCTATTAAAATTCTCTTTCAAGGACCTGTTGCTCTGATACTAATTGTTAGAAAGTAAAGTCCACCAAGATAACTGAGAGGTGGGGGGGGGGTGAATTTGTTATCTGATAATTATAACTTTTATCAACTTCAATAGATTTTAACCATGTAAGCAATATAATTACCAACCATAGAAAGATATTCATACACAATAACATTGTGACACAAGATATGTTGACTAGGGAACCTCTTGATCAAAGAGTAAACCACAGTGGGAATGATGCCCATAAAAGATGCACTACTATGAATATTCCTTGTGAAAGGATGGACTTGGTTAGGAGCCTTATGAAATACATTTAGTACATATGAATCCTGGTTAGGAGATTTTGAATCCCTACTAAAAGATTCTAACTCTGTTAGGAGTTATGGAAGACAGAAGGACCCACTGCCCAAACAACTTCAATGGCAAGATCATTGAACACACTATCCAACTGATCTCTAGATTATTCAATAGAATAATATAAAATCATTACTGATCTCAACAATATGTTACCTCTTCTATGACTGTGCCAAACCACACTTCACTGCTACACCAGATCTCAATTTTAGATCTTTGTACCTCGCATGTCTTCCTTCATAAATTTTCTTTCACAATCATTCACTGTTTCATTACTTCACATTCACAGTACAACAAGGAAAAAAATTCCTTCCTTTATACCACACTCAAGTAATTACAAATGAGTCAGTATCCAATTACAAAATAAAAGTTTCCACACGTTACATCAAATTTACACAAAAACTGTCGGCTTCCAATTAGAATAATTCTTCACTCATGTGACCTTGAAGTTTGCGCTATCATCCACATCAGTATCAACATGTCTTCAACTTCCCTTTAACTGTGCAAAACTAGATTCCATCCCGATTAGGAGATATCATCCGACTTTCACAAACCGCTACTCAAGAACACTGCCTGAATACTGCTTCCACCAAAATGCTCATAACTTCCATGAATAAATGAATTACAATCTACACTGTTAACCATGAACATATAACATATCAAAGAGTAAATCCTTAACATCACATAGCTTGATCTGCAATATCCCACGTGCACTAATCAAAACTCTGTCTGCTCCTCTACTAAACTCCAGTAGATCACTGTGTTGACATCAATGACAATCATAGTCATGAATGCAACAACAACTGCTACAGAATGGCTGCCAATACTACCATAGGATATATTAAGCATTCATTCCTAACAATACCCATTTCTCCATATCACTTGGTCTATCCACCCACCTAAGCTCTCCAAGGAACCACCTCCACCACCATAATGACTCTAAGAGCCATCTCCACCTTGCTAGGTGGATTTTCCACCACCACTCCACCCAAAAGTTTCTCACCACTAGTTGTGCCACTACTTAGCCACCAAATCATTTCCAACTAGCCACCAAATAATTTTACTAAAGGAGAGGTGTTTCTATTTTGGGGGTATCTTGGAAAATATGGAATTAAAATTTTGCAAATCTATAAGTGTTAAAAATTTGGTCACAAAAACTTTCTAGAAATGCTAGTATTACACAAACACACATACACAATCGAATCATATTATTGTTTGAATTTCATATCACCCATTTTAGCTTCTATGATCATGTATTTCATCTAAAAGAATTTTTTTTATTAGGAATCAGAAAAGGTATTGATAGGGTCTTCACAACCATCAATTTTTATTTTTTATATTTTGTTCTACTTTTTGTTTTTATGCATTATGGTTGATAACATAGACATTTTGTCACATAGATAAGCTCAATTTTATTGGTATAATTTATTTTATCTTTTTAATATGGATTGAGTATCGGTCTCTAATTTATATTCTTAAGGAGAGTATCACAGGTTTTTATACTCATCCTTCTATAGTAAAATAAGGATATTTATGCTTATTTTTAAAAGGACATCCTAACACATCTGAAGTGGCTTAATATTTTTCCTTATGTTTATGAATTCATACACAATCCAGATACACCTAGGAGAAAGTCTATATGGGAAAATAATATTAATAACATCATAGAATTAGTTTGTTCTAGTGTTGATTATGTATTTTATTTTAAACCCTTTGGGTTCATGCACACATTGGATAAAGATTTGTGAGATCTATAAATATTTTTATGTGTATCATTTTCAAATGATCCTACTATGGATTTAATCAATACCCATTAATCATGTAAATAGTATACTCTTTCATTATGATACTCTAGAGGAGCATGAATATTTTCAAGATCTTGAGCATTCTAATGATATAGGTACAAGTAGGTATTGATGGAGATAGCTCTATCCTTACCCCTGGTGCATCTTAGTCTCGATCTCAATCCTACCATTGCACATTTTTTGTTCCATTCTCCTTTTTAATTTTCTCCTCCTATTAAGATCATATCACAATCACCCATTGCTACTTTAGAGCCCAATATAAGTTCTTTAAGAGCTTTAATTGACTATTTACAAAAATATATTTTAGTATTATAAATGTACCTTATCAATGCTCCTATTTATTACAGAGAAGGGAAAATTCACCGACCTCAAGAGTGATTGAAGTCTCAAGGGATAAAATACTCCTTACACCATCTCACTTCAACTAGTGCTTTGGTGAGCTAGGGGATCAATACAATTAAATGATGAAGAGCTTAAAATAAACTAAGACGCAAAATTTGAGAAACTAGAATAACTTAGTGGTACCAATAGATAATGATATTTTGATAATGAAAAATGAAAATACAAACTATAGAGACCGAACACTGAAGTGTGTGAAATCACTACCATGGACACCAACATGGCTCAAGGATGATAATGAAAATGTAGGATGTTAGCACAAAATGTGTTCATCTTTCATGGACATGATACAAAATGAAATAACAACACTAACTAGAATACATAAATAAAAATAAACTAGGCAATATGAAATACAAACAATAGCTAGACTACAAAAAAAAAAAAAGACGAAACAAAAATATGCCAAATAAAGGAAGCTTGCAAATGAAAAAGGTTGATGAGATTGATAATTTTCACTACTTCTCATTTTAATGAAGCTACACATGTGAAGACAAAGAAAAATGTTGGGTGGTTGTTTGGATACCTACCTCAATCATATCACTTCTTTAGTTTTTTCACCTCCACAATAGCTGATTTAGATGAGATAAATGACAATTGATAACCATAAAGATAATAGAAAAAATGATCAAAATAAAAATATTTAATATATTAAGATAAATATTTACAATATGATAAGAAAAACATGAAATAAGATAGTGTGAGTGACTTCCCTTCACTGCTATGAAACCAAAGTTTGATGTAGTAAAGGCAACAATGACCAAGAGATCACGAGCAAATTGTCTCAATACAATGAAGAGCTTAATAACAAAATGAAATGGTTGTAAAAATGAAGTTTCAAGTGATTGAAGTATATATGAGATCAAAAGTGAATGAAGCAGTGAGATTGTAGCCAAGAGAGACCCAAATGGAGTTAAAAAATAGGATTATAATGACAAGATATTGAATCTTCTCATTGGTGGGAAGTGGAATGAGGTGTTACACTACACAGGTGGTATTTTTAATGCTTAAATGACTCACTACATGTTTGTAGATTTTTAGGATGAGTGCATTCCATGTAGACATCTCCACGACACACATGCATCTTGGTCCGTCTAGGCCACATGGCCAAGATTCTAAGTGGGTGGTTGACAAGGAAAATTGGAGGGATGCAGAGGTTGATGTGAAATTTTAAGTTTAAGATAAGGTAAGGACATTGAGTAATGGTAAATTCATTGGGGTGAAGATTTAAAACATTAAATTATTCCCTCACTTTAGCGATCATATCATAATAGGAGATGTGAGTTAAAGTAAAGAGAACTTACCTGACTTGCCTATGGGGTTTTTGTCCACAAGGTTTCGCTCATTGAGAAAGCCCTATATTTTTTTTGAGTTGCATCCAACATGAAAGTTGAAGATGAGAATGCTAGATGATGAAGACAACCTATAAATAAAGAACATTGATGGTGCACTGTTATGGGTAGTAAGTTTTTTTATGCTAGTATCCATACAATAGAGCAATTTTGATAGTGTCTTAATATAAGTAGAAAAATCTAGATAGTTTAATGATGAATAGGCTTTAGATGGTATGTTGACATGAGTAGAAAAATATAGATAGTAACATGATTGGGTGACTTTAGACATGTGCCAACATGAGTGAAAAAATCTAGATGGTCATGTGATAGGGTGACTTTTATTATGCTAGCATGCATACAAAATGCTAGATAAGCATACAATAGGGAGATATTTGATAAGGTAGTGGATTGGACCCCACAAAGATAGAAAAATAGATTAAATATTTTGATTTATTTGAGAAAAATCTATGATGTAGAGACAACATGATAATCAGATAATAAGACAAACAGATATAACATCTCCCTGAGCATGGATTGTGTTTCTTAGATGGGAGCACAAGACATTCTAAGGATAGATAGAGACATTATGGCATGTAAAAATATAAGATGTTTTTATGGAATGTCATTTCCCAATGGGTGACACATGATATCCACAACATCCACATAGAGATAGGGGGATTTGATAAATTGACATAAGAATATAGAAGAGGGACACAGATATATGATATAAATCCTCTTAGGGGTATTTCATTTGGGTTGACATGGCTTGGATCAAAATAATAACACATCAAGACAAAGAAAAATAAAAATCTAGGTCAGCATGGAAGGGAATCCTAAATGCCCTCAACACTTTACATAATCACCAAATGTCAAAAAGAAATGTAAAACAAATAGAAGAATAAGATTAAAAAAATAGAAGAAGGTGAATATAAAATAAGTCTTTGTTTCCAAGTACCAAAAAAGTACAAGCGTGCTCTAGATGGGAATATCACTAAAATACAAGAACTATGGAACACACAAATACTCTCTAATCTAAAGATGTAGAAGTGGGTACTACTTTTATAGGTTATCCACCAATAGGTCATAATCCTCCCAATCATTATCATATGGGGAGGGACATTGAGAGTATATTAGTACAACTTCTATGGCATCCCCAGGAACCCAAAAAATACCTAAATCAAAGGATGAAACTTCCTCAACATTCTTATCCAAGCTGAGCTTGATTGAGGAAAGTTAGAGGGATCCTATGAAGATTATCATCAATGCTAGAATTTCCTCAAGCGAGTCAAGAATACAAGCCTCATATCTTGTAGGAGACTTGTGCTAAGTTTTAAATGAAGAGGATTCCCCGTTGACCTCTACAAAAGGGGTGGAGGTTGTTAGAAATATAAATCCACACCACACAACTAAGAGGGGGTTGAATTAACTATGTATAATAATTGTAAAATTTAAAATTCTAAACCAGAACATTAATTAATACTATAAAAGTGATAAACAAGATGACCAAGATAGACAACAACACCATAACACATAATATTTTTTCTCTCGAGGAAAACCCTGTTAAGGGAAAAATCCCAGTGGGGATGGAACCCACTAGATAATTCACTAGTATAAAAATGTCCCTGTTAGGAGACCTAGACCTATTAGGAGATGATACAATACATCTAGTACAACAGTCCCTATTAAAGGACAAAACCCATATTAAAAGGTCATTCAACTCTGTTAGGAGTTGATGAGAACTAAAGGAACATTGCTCCAAGGAGAAGGTTAAACCCACCTTCAGGACTTACTGTCCAAATATAATGAATTCAAATGACTAAACTGACTGATAGATACTTACTTGCCTTTATAGTTCCATTAAAGTGCACAAGGGCTGATCATAGATTCCACTCATAACTCTTCTCTTTATCTCTACTTGCATGCAAAATCACACATACCTCTCATATACATTCCTTACATTACATTAGAGAATTTTCTCTCCTTTATATGTAAGTTAAAAGTATCAAATAGGTTATCCTATTAGGGCTTCCCCAATGCACAAAAAATTACATTATACAATGCTAAGGTACACACAGTACCTGATACAAATATAAAACAATTATAAATATTAATTTATTTACCGAGATCTACAATTAACACTCGCCAATCCATGGAACATGTTACACTGCCTAGTCGGTTCCCAAAAGAAATTATCCAAGTTCATATGTCGGTGTTGTCATAAAAATGACCCAATCAAGACAAAAATCACAAAATTTACTCCATCCTATGTTATCTTCCATGCCTAAAGCTGACATAACACGATTCCATCTTGCAACCAACTTATGCTCAAAAGTCAGCAACTAACTCTGTCAAATTCCTTCTCTCTATTTTATAACCAGTCTTTACCAAAGTAACTATAACTCTCTAAAATCATCATATTAAGCCATGAAACCTTAGACATAAGGTCTATACATCTTCATAATGATAAATCCAAAATCACATACTCTAATTTTTTGTACAATGTTCTTACATCTCTGTCCAACTACTTGTAGAAACTATAAACACAGTTTGTCTGATATACACAAATAAAAAATGAATTATATGTCATATGTTGACATCAATGACAAAACCAAAACAACAAAAATTCCAACCAATATTGAACAATCTCCCCCTTTGGAAATGCATTCGGTCCTTAAATTTCTCAAAGTATACATCCATGATACTAACAAAATTATGTCCCAAAATTTGAATGAAATCATTGATTTGCATAATGACTGGTCAGTCAATATCCCAGTCAACATTACTAACTGAGGGGAAAAAAATTTGAACATAGAAAAATATGCATATCAACAGTGAACCAAACTTATAGGTATTGGTCCTTACCGACTTGATGGTTCTCATGTTTTCATCCAACTGTTTCAATAAGAGCTCATCGAGGTCATTTTGAAAGCCTTTCTTTACAATCTTATATGAAATATCCACTGCTCCACATGGAACACTATTCGGTCTACTGGATTGAAATATCGTATACCCAATTGCATATGCTTTGAACCTAGTCTTGGGATCATCAATAGTGTTGATTCTCATGCCTCTATCGTCCCATTTGGCTCCTGTTACTTTTTCAATATCATCTCTTGCTACATGACTTAATGCTTTAACCTTGTCAGTTATGGGGTAACAGGTGACTGCGTGTATGATATCCCTGGTAATTTTGACTGGTTCATCCAGCCATAAATTGCCTTGTGCACACGGCTCAACATGATCTTTATCCATTCATTCTTGAAAACCCTTAGAAATATAGGACGTTCACTAAACCCTTCACCTTCAAGTGTGTATACTCATCCTTGAGCTTTCCATCAGTACACAACTCCTAATAGGTGGATTGAAGCTCAAAATCCCCTACTTTAATTTTGCAATGAATGTATGCTCGGATTTCCTCAACCAGCAAAACCCTAGGTGTAATGCTCTAAAATGCACCGATTTTGTCAATTTCTGATGCAACCTTAGGATGTAATTTGTATTTAGCCTCATTACAGGTTGTAGATATGATTAAATTAAGCTTCTTATCAGTTCTAAACTTAGATTTCTCAACCTTTGATGAGGAAGCCATCATTTTTCAAATTAGGGCTACGAGAGATAGATGTGAAATAGCTTGGTTAACATGGAACTTACTTGTGATTGTGACTAACTTGCTCGAAAATTTTTCAAATCTATGCTCAACTTCTCTAGAAATTCTCTTCTCAATTCTCGCTTGAAATCTCTCTATTCTTTGTGTTCGCAATGTGAAAAATGATTAAGTACATGATGTATTTATAGCCAAAAATTTGTTTCCCACTCAAAATTTTGCAATTAATGCTTGACCTACCATAGCTTGGTAAAAGTGGATGCACTCGGCGTATACTTCAAAAGATCATAAGTTTGGCTAACACTAAGTCATCATTCGATTAATACCATAACTTGGTTAACCTTTCTAATAGTTACCGACTAGAAAATACATACTTAGTCTTGCTTATACCAACTGTACACATTTAAAGCTCAAAACATATAATCCATAGTGCATCTTGTTTCATGCAGATTTGATATGCAATCACTAGATATAAGGAACTATTTGTTAGATATAACCGATTTGAAATTCAGTTCCATACATACCTTTTATGAATTTAAGTGGAATTTGTGAAGTCACTTAATCCAATGGACAACGTGTCATCAACTGCATTTCTTGATCCAACATTATCACTTGATGCTTTTCTCCACATTTTATTTCTTATCCTCGTGATTTCCTCAATTGTATTTCTATTTTTAGTTGTTTGTGTCTCTGGTGCTCGGTCTCTACAATCTTTGCTTAATTGACCGACCTTGCGACAATGTAAACATGACATACTAGTGCTTGTCCAATTGTGAGATCTTCCTCTCCAGTTCTTTCTCATGCAATTTTTTTCTATACATCCATACCTGCCACATGTTGTGCAATTAGCCCATGTGTTATAATCCCAAGTAGATCCATTACCTTGCCTTCTTAGTTGATATGTTTTGTTCTATTCTTTCAATGTCCAAACTTGCTTCATCTTTGTCCTGTATTCTTGTGAGATATGTCCATGCATGTTGTAAGTACGAAAATGTTTCTCCATGTAAGGTTTCTTAGTAGTTGTATTCAATTTAGAGCTGCACTCATGTGCCTGATGTCCATATTTGTTACAATTATAACAATAACCATTAAAATTAGGAGTGGATTTAGGAATACCTTTTTTTTGCTCCTGTAAATATTTTTTGTGTGGCCTAGTTTTCCACAATGATAACATGATAGCTCCTTTGGCCTTTGGTTGGTGTAGGCATTGTTCTTTTCAACTTGTCTTGTTGATTCTCCCTGGTCGGTGTAGCCTAAACTAGTAGTGCTTCCAAGTCCTTTTTGAGTTATCAGAAATTACTCTATTCTCTAAGTACTGTCTTTAGCTTTCTTGATCATCTCATTATGTTGTTTTTGCATTTTGACCTCATTTTTCAATCTTTCATTTTCTTCTCTTAGTTCACCAATGTCTTCTAGTTTCCTTGTAAGCTCACTGTTTACTCAGTTGACTTCCTGACTTATGACAACCATCTGATTGGAGATTTGAAAGTGATTCTCAATAAGTCTAAGTATCTCAGATTCCTTCTCGTGTAGCTTCTCAATCATTTGTCTGTTGTCTTCAATAGCCAAGTTTCTTTCTTGTTCTGCTTGCCTAGAATTGTTCATGACATCAATCATCCTAACCATTTGTGTCTCTTGACCGATCTACTGAGCTTTTACTTGTTCAGTAAGATGTAGGTTCTTTTTAGATAAATCAGATATTGTTCCTTTAGATGTATCGTATATACTACCAGATCCAAATCCAGATCTCTCAAATGGGTCATATATCTCATCTTCATGATAATCAGTTTCACTATTCTGAATTTCCATATCCTTCCTTTGAATCAATAACTTCTTCAGTTCATCTTTGGCTTTCTTGAATTGTTCAATGAAGATTTGCATCTGTATCCTTTGATTCTCAATAGTCTTGTCCAACTTATATTTTTCCATCCTTAGATCTTTTCTCTTCAGTGGTTAAACTTCCTTAACAAGAGATCTAGCTTTGATACCAATTGTTGGGATTATGTAAAGATAAGTACTAAGAGGGGAGGGATGAATCAGTACCCTCAAAAAATTTTAATACTTAAACTTTGCAATAGTAGATCTTAATTAACCGACTGATTCTATTGTTAGAAACATACGTTCATATAACTGAAAATGTAAAGTACATGTAAGCTAAATAATAAATCATCCATGAAAATTCATACTCATGACACAACTATTTTGGTTAGGTAGAAACCCTTGTAAGAAGGTAAAAACTATGTTGGGGATGACACCCACAAATCTTCACTACTGTAGCAATAAAGTATGTCAGTTAAGGATACAAGTTGTGATCACTTTTGATGATCATACACTGTTAGGAGTAATAAAAAGATCGACTAGATCTACCTGGTTAGAGGATTTTAACAACACAAAGTATGTGTGTACTCGGTTAAGAGATTTAAACAAGAACTGTTAAGTTCACTATGTTAAGAGATTTTGATTCTGCTATAATGGTTAAATTGATAACAATAAAGTATCTGTAAATAAAAACTTAGTCTTGTCTGATTCAGATATGTGAAATATCAAATAAATATCACCTCAGTGTGATGTATGTATCCTTCTTTCTTGCTTGGTAGCCTTGGATGTGTTCTGATAATTAACCGATGCTTTCTTTCATAAACCTTTTGTCATAAACCCTATGACTGATCTCCTGATGTCCTTAGTGTGGCTACTGCTTCATGATACACGATCATACTGACATCTCTACAATTATATATCAAATTGACTTGACCTAATTAGGGTTTACATCATCCTAGAAAACCTAAGATCAATGGTATACAAAAATAACCTAGATCTAACATTACATAGGAATTGTCACAAAATTTAATGATTACATCCATATTAAATATGTCTCGATCTTGGTAAACCATTTATTGATCAGTGTAAACCATTTGCATAGATATGTGTGCCATTCCTCATTACTATTTTGTTTCCTTCTTTACTTGGTAATTACTACATTCAACATTTGGTAAATTAATGATGCTCGGTTCATATGAATTCTCAGTGATCATTTGCTCAGTACTCAGTAATTTCCTACCGTTCGGTAAGTGTGCTCAGTCAAACCTGTGTTCGGTGATCTTGAAGTTATGCCTTGACTTTTCTTGGTGTGAAGGCTTTGTATGCTTGACCAACTATCTTTTTGTCTCCTTATTCTTTCTGTTATTGACTGAATAACTAGTTGATACTAATGACAATCTATTAATGCTCAAATAGAGATAATAATATGTAGCCACACATCCATGTCATGCTTCTATCCCTCATGAATGCTAACCTGGCTAACCTCAAAAATTAACCTTTTCATTGTTTTGTAGAGACAATGCTCAAATAGAGAGAGAGAGAGAGAGAGAGAGAGAGAGAGAGAGAGAGAGAGAGAGAGAGAGAGAGAGAGAGAGAGAGGTAAGTATATTGATTGAGAAGGAGGAGAAATATAGAGTAGTATGGAGAGGGAAGGAGGGAGGGAGGGAGGAAGGGAGAAAAGGGGATATAGAGGTGTAAAGGGGAGAGAGAGGTGAGAATTTTTTTGAGGTAGGTAGAGAAGAGAGGGGAGATAAAGATTGGATTGAAGGGTGAAAGAGATAGGTTAAGAAATTGATGAGAGATGAGAGAGTGTGATAGAGTGGGAGAGAAGGGGGGAGAGAGATTTATAGGGAGAAAAATAGATGTATAGATTGAGGGAGATAAATAGAGTGAAATAGAGATGGAGAGAGAATGATTGTAGGAGCTTACTAATTATTAAAATTTGAGTATGTCTATGAAATTATAAGATCTAAAGCTTGTAGAGAGAAGAGGGAGTGAGATAGAGAGAGGTAGAGAGGGGAGAGAAGGAGAGTGATAAGGAAATAGATAGGTTTATATTTTGGGGAGACAAAGAGTGTGATATGGAGAGATAGAAAGAGAATGATGATAGGAGCGTATTGATTACTAAAATTTGACTAAGAATGAAAAATTATAAGATCTACAATCTATAATCTACATTGTGACTCATAGAGATATGAAATTATTCTCAAAATTATTTTTAATATATACATAAAAGATAACTTAAAGTATAAGAAATGTGTATGTAGACATATTTTAAATTTCACTTATACTTCAATGTTATCTGATAAAAAAATATAAGGGGAGGAAAAAGGAATTAGCATTCAAATTGTGTACATGTTTTGTGAACTACAAACACAAGAATTATTTTTGATTTTAGAAAATATGTGTGTGTTTAGGATTTCTCAAAATACACGTGTTTTGAATTGCACTAAACACGTACATATGTATTTTGGCTTGTACTTAGGCTTATGTATTTCAGCTTTTACTTACGCTTGAATGATAAGCCTTAGTCTTGGGAGGTTCATTTTCCCTATTTTGATGTGATTTTTCCTTCCATTCTCATTTCTTAACTTTCTTTTCATTAGGTTTAGACATTATATATATTATTATTAAAATTACCATCACAATTTCACATGTCTTATGAGCTTTCTAACCATATCTTCTTTTTATATTTGAAATACATTAACATATTTATTTTACTAATGTTTTCATCATTATCGGAGGCTTATTTGTGTATACCAGAAATAGTATCTTCATAGAATTAGTATTGACAATAACTGAAATGGAAACTAAATAAACCACAATTAAGCAACTATTTAGAAAATTAATGATCAATTGAGCATCCTATGTCTCTCTATCTAAGAATGTTAATGGAAATTCTCAGCAAGCTACCATTAATGACATTCCTAGAATGAGAATTGATAAGATAAACAAGATAAAGCTAACAATTAGATCAAAGTAAATGCTAATTAAGCTCTTAAAATGCCTTTCTAGCTATAAAATGCAAGAGGTTTGATGCAATTTTAAGATGTGTGGTTCTTAATTATGATGAATTTAGGCCTTCCTTTTATATATTTTCCCAATGGTAGGGGGTGTAGTGTAGTTGATCATGATTAAGCCTTGGTTGAGTCTTTGGTTCCACCCTTTGAAGACAATGCAAAGTTTGTGTCCTCAAAGCTTGGGAAAAGCAGACCAGATCAATGGACAAGATTCTCTTTCACTTTGAGTGATTGAGATTCAATTTGGCTTGATCCATGTGAATGCCTTTCCTCGAATCTCATTGGTTGATTGAATTTCCTTTCCTTTTGGGTTGTTGAGAGTAATTAAGATTTATTAATTGATTTATTTTAGCCATGTACCCCTTGAATGGGTTGAATTTGATTTAATCCAAGACTATACAATTATTTGATTTCATTGTACTTTGATTAAAACACTCTCAATTTTGATTTATCTTGAATTAGGACTTGATTTTGATTTTGATTGGCTAATTATGCATTGTGATTCAATTACTTCAATTTTGTCCTTGATTTTATTTGATTTGACTTGATTTATCATTCAATTGTTTTTGTCAATTTTTAGGTGATTACAAATGTCCCTCTTTGAGTTGATGTGCGAAGTATGTCGATTCAAAGAATAGTCTGATCTTGCTAATGATAGGTCCTAATTCATTGATGGTCGATCTTTGATGTTCATTTGATAGCTTTCGATGGTTGATTCTTGATTTTTGATATGAGATTGATGCAAATTTTGATTGATTTAATACCCTTGATGATGATCATTCTGATATGATGTTTGATTCTGATGATCATTTTGATGATTAATCCTTAATATGATGTTTGATTCTGATGCGATGCCCCATTCGATTGATTAACAAAAAAATTTATGATAAAATCTTTTTCTTTGATTTGATGATCGATCTCCTATTTCAATGATGATCTTACTAATGCTAATTATTATCCAATGGTATGCCCCCTCGGGAAATGAATCAAAATAATTTTGGATGATTTGATTGAGATTGGGAAATTTTGATTTGTTTCCCGATATAGAAATTTGAAATGCCCCGACCATGAGAGGATTTGATGAGAAAATATTTGATTGATAAGATGTTGATGATGCTCCAGATAAGTAGATGATGGTGCTTCCATTTCCATTATTAAATTTGCACCTTAACCCATCTTACTATATTTTTTGGCCATAAAATTTATTGTGAATATTAATGCTCCTACATAAAATAATAATAATAATAGTAATAGATTTAAAATATATTAAAATAAATAATTAAACTAATAATCATATCTAACCTATAATTGTATGAATCAAAATAATTAATTTTAATTAAGAAAGCACAAATGGCAAAAATGAGCTAGGATAACTTCACTCTATGTGCAGATTGGGAATTATGTACTATAAATTGTCTCCCTAATCCAAATTGTTGATTTAGATCAGAGCTCAAGAGGATATAAACAACAAGCACAAGACCTCCCAGCCCTTGTACCACCTATTATTGTAGATCCTCCTCCATTTGTACTCGTTGCAACAGTCCCTCTGCCTATTCCATTTGTTGCTAGAGTTGATCATCTATATGCACAAAGAATCAAAGATGATAGTGTCCTCAAGTGGATGGATGGTCATGCAGATTGGATCACATTGATTGGGAGGAGGGGAAATGATAAGATCATAGATGATCTATAGTAGTTGCTTTGCACTTATGCATACTATGTTATTACAGTTTTATTGGTTTATTAGTAGTTTTTGTATTAGATAAAAAGTATTATCAGAATCTTGATGTAACTATTGATGATGAACATGCTCTAAACGGTTGGTTGTAATATGTTGGATACTTTATATCTAATACACAATTTATTGATTTAGTGCTAGATCTATATCTAGAATATTTTTATATACAACAACAAAAAATTCTTCTTTTATTTGGTGCAAAATTATTCTGCAAAATTAATTTATGTCAATTATGCATCATGAAATAAATCAAAATGCACATAATAAAAATGACCAATAAATTTAATTTCCGTTGTCTTTTGATATTTAAAAATAGACTAGCAATGTTAATAACCACTTTGAAGATCTTGCTAAAGGTAGAGTTTAGAATCTTTAAATAGGTTGATTCAATAGCTTGTGAATAAAATACGAAGATAACAGGCATCTATGGAATATGCCTATATATAATTAGGTTTTCAAATGTCAATGTTATTGTGAATGCTTAGATGTACACCTTAAATAATGATACAAATAGTGAATGAAAGTTAGATAGATTTTTTTTGGAGATCCTAAATGTTGTTTAATTATATTAGGGTTTGTCCTCTTATACAACTCCCTAGACTTTAATTTGAAATATTATGTGTCAAGATGGAACACAATAATTATTTGGAAGGAGATGGCATGTTTCAATTTGAATTTTAAATTTGTAAGAATACTAAGATCAATTTCAAATTATGAGATTGAACAAGGCTTGATTTCACATCAAGAAATAAAAAAACATTAACAAATAGATTAAAAAAAGAATTAAAAATGATTCATAGAAATACATGAAAATAAAATCAAACTAAATTAAAAATAATATATCAATTCTTAATATGAAAAATACTCTATATATATCAATTGTCACATAAAAACAATATAACTAAAATGAATAAAAAATAAAAATCAAATATAAGAATTCATTTTCATCATTACAAATCTAATTGAATAGAAACTAAAATAATCTTTAAATTATAAGATTATTTCAAAATAATTTTTTATTACTTTACCATACATAAATGAAAATAAGTAAAAACCTCTTCAACCTAATTGATAATTAAGTTTGGTTTTTTCCCAACATAAACTAGCATCATCTAATATTACATGATTCACATAGAATCTATGCCTACAGATCTTGATTAGTCAATTTGGTTTGTATGCCAATAGAAATATACTTTTGAGGACAAAGAACCATATTGCTATGTACACTAAGATCAAAATATCTAATTAAAAAGAGCCTTATCCAATATATCACAATTGGGAGTGTATAGCCACTCATTAGATTGTAGCATATTTTGAATTAAAAAACATTATAACATTGAAAATGGTTCTTAGTGTGATCTTATATATATATATATATATATCATATATTCGCCCATGTTAATCCACTTGTACTTACATGGGTTCTTTATTTTTTTCAATAAAAAATAAAACTACATTATAATAAAGAGTATCTCAAAGTTTTTGAGAAAAAAAAGACAAGAATCTACAACAAAAACAAACATGCAAGTATGGAATAGAATAATAAAAGCAACCTTAAATTTCTATTGTATTTCTAACATCTTATACCTCCTTAGCACAACCATTTATATCTTATCAATTGATCGTCCATGTTATTCATATATGTCAAAACAAATTTGCCCCACTAAAAAGACAAAACTGGCTTTAGGTATATTCACTTGTCTCTTTCTTAAAGGAAATAAAATGCTTATGCCCAACCATTGGGTAAAATTATATTTTCTTCACAATAACTTAGATTTATATTTTTAAAATTATAAATATTTGAGATAGCATAATGTAAATGATAAGATATAGACAAGAAAATTTAGTTATTTTGATGTGATTGTCAAATTTTTTTGGAATGGTTAATTTGTTGTTGTTAATGTGATGAAATGAAAATATAATTTAAAGGGATGATTATATAGATACCAAATTTTCTAGTACTTTAGATTAACTTAAAAAATTGATTTGATCCTAATGGCACATTATTTTTCTCTCTGCATCAATCTATCTACTCTTGATGTTAATTAAGGGTTTTTACTTATCTATGAGACTTGATCGCATACACTTGTACTTATATCTAAATACTCGGTCATGTTGAAAAGTAAATTTAGGGGTTTTCTTGGATGCAAAATATTGGAAAGCTTGACTTGTTATGATGATGATTTTATCCATCAAGCCAATGCACAAGATTAAATACACACCACAAAATGATAAAATGATGTATGAAAGAGTGTTTAATTGTGTTTACTTATGCATTAATTTAAATTCATCAATGCATGATGAAAATGTTTGAACTAAGCAAGCAACAATGGCATGAACAATGTTTATAAATGCAATTCATTAGTTATTCAACTCATGTTAATCAATGCAATATCAATAGGGTAATAATCATAATCCAACAAATTAGCATAAATAATAAGAGTTTAAATTATGAAATTAGGATGGGCTAAACCATGGCATGGCCTAACATAAGATATATGTTTGTGCATAGAAAATGTCTTGATAAGGAAGTGTGTAGCAATTTGTGAATGGAAAGGGGCACGTGAAGTGGCAGTGGGTTGATTTCAAATGAAACAAGACTTTATCGATGTGCTAAATAAGTTGAATTTAAAAGTATAATTATGTATTTATGATATCAAAGCGAAGTGGCACCAAAAGAATGTGTAAGCATATAGGGAATGCCCTTTTATATATTATAGCTTCCCCTAGTTTTATGTACAATGAAACTAAAAAAATCATGCATGACAAAGTATAATTTGAATTAAATAAAATAACAAGCACATCTAGGATACAATTTATAATTGATGCCTCATATAATTATTTTTTATTATTTTAGAGTGTATCATCCTAAAAAGTTAGCATCTATAATTAGATGCTCATTCTAGCCCCATTTTAGTATGTATGGGTTCCCACATTGATTTCACGCTCTCCTAATTCTCATTGGACTTTAAAATTAATATTATAAGTCCTATTTCTTCGAAAATTGAGGTAAGCTCTTATTTCTAAGTGTGCACCTCTATTTTTCCTCCAATCAAATAATTAATTTCATCACCTAGGCCCCACATTACCATTTATGGCCTTTACATTCTTTCCCAACCCCAAAACTGGCTCTCGGATCAAATCCCACACCCTTTGAATTTATGGGACCCACAATCCAAAATTGGGCCTGATTAAGGTGGGACTGAATGAATTTGGCATTTTTCCCCTAGGTACATAATGATTTGGACATTTTGCACCCTGAATTTTGTGCCCAAATTCAAATTGATTCCATGTCTCACTGTTTAGCAGAGGATTTTGATCTACAGTTGGTCTATCTGAGTTTTAACCCCCAAAATATTGTGAGAGGTATATAAACACCCTATCTATCCTCATTTTGGTAACCATAATCAAGATCCAACATAATTATCATGCAATCAAGAAATTGGGTTTCAAGAGCATTTTCAAGGTCTTCAAGCATCCAAGTCTTCAAGTATTCAAGGGAAATTTCTTCTCTAATCACATTACCATTATAACACAAAGAATAAAATTAGACATATATCAAGAAATAAATCTCATTTCTTGTGCAAGGTTTGGTGTAATACATATCATAGAATACATCAAACCTTATACTACACTTTAGTAAGTTACGATGCTCAAGTCTTCCATTTTTTATGGGGATGTAGGAAAATATGAAATAGACAACTTTGTTCCAATTGTAAAAGGAACACATAATGGTCTAGAATCTTGCATGATGAAATTTTATAAAAATCAATTCAAATATTTACTCTTCCCTATCTATGGATTTTTTTCTCATTCTATCTCTTCTAGTTTCCATCCCAAGAATATGTTTATCTATATTAAGATCTTTCATCCCAAGTTTAGTAGCAAGTTGAGACTTTAGTTCTACAATCATACCTTTCCTTTTACCAATGAAAAACATATCATAAACATATAATGTAATGTATAAGAAATGACCACCATACTTTTTATAATCAACATAGTAATGTGATTAGAACACTCAAATCCCAAACTCACCACATATGTATCAAATTTATGGTACCACATCTTAAAAAATTTCTTGAGGCCATACAAAGATTTCTTCAATTTACAAACAAAATTACTTTTACCTTTTTCTTCATAGTTCTTTGGCTATGTCATATAAATATCCTCCTCTAAATTACCATGAAGGAAATAAATTTTTACATCCATTTTCTCAACATTTGAATCATAAGCAACAAAAATAGAAACAAATAAATCTAATGGATTTCATTTTTGCAACAAGAGAGAATATCTCACCATAATCAACACCCTTAACCTAAGAGTATTCTTTCACAACCAACCTTGCTTTATACTTCTCAATTCTTACATTTGAACCAATCTTATTCTTAAAAACCCATTTGCAACCAACAAGTCTGCATTCTTTAGAAAATGGTACAAGATCCCATCTATCATTCTTCTTTAAAACTATCATTTCTTCATCCATGGTAATTCTCTATGATTCTACATCTTTCATACATAATGTTTCTTCTACAAATCAAGGTTCATGCACGCTATTATTCAAAGAAAAAATACATCTCCAATCATCAAGAGAATACCTTTCAGGTAGTTGTATTTTCCTTGTAGACCTTCGAACAAGATGAGTTGGAGGTTCTTCCTCCTCTTTTAAGATTCAAAGCTAGATGAACTCTCATCAAATTCAAGTCTATCTAGGGGCCTCAATTCAACTTTTTCAAGTGTAGAAGGTAGTTCAATCACATCTTCCTTTTTAGTTTGTTTAGGATATAATGTAAAAAAATAAGTCTTATTTTCTCTAAAATATCCATTCTACTATGTATTACCTTCTATGCAACAAGTTCCAAAAGCTTGTATCCTTTCACACCATGATTGTAACTAATGAAGATACATTTCACATCCATGTAGCTCAGAATCAAAATTTACATCACATTGGCCTGCAACATACAAATCACAACCTTTCAGCATACATGTCTGATTACAACAGAATTATAAACTCAAGTCCTACTACTAACCTCCACAACTAATTCCTCAAATAATATGCTTAACAAAGATCATAAGCCTCAATATATAGAGCTTCACAATGCATGTGTCGGCCAAGAACAATTACATTTTCCAAGAATAAGAAAATGTAATACAAAAATATAGGCCAGGACTCAAATCATAAGATCATAACACCAAGATGTATAAATGATGTTAGATCCAAGACTGACATCAGAAAAAGATCCAAGAACATCAAAATATGAGTCACCAAGCTTCTCTGATTGGAAAATTACTTCATGAGATCGGAAAGCCCAACTAGCCATTATAACATGAAGAACACATTGGCCCAAACTTGAATCCAAGATAGCTCCTTAGTGAAGACTCCAATCGAGGTTCAAACCCATACATGAGTAAAACATGATGTCTAGAAGGTTCTCTAACATTCACATCAGCAAATGATCCAAAAAAAAGGAACACCACTAAAAATAAGAAAATTGGGAAAATGGGAACAAAACTTAAAGGAAATGTTTTTGGGTAATGTAAGATTGCCAATAACCCAAGATGCTCCTACATCAAACACCTAGGTTTAATTGAAAAGTGAGCCTCTCAATTTTTTGGGGCCAAAGAAAAACCAAAATGGTCAACCTCGGCCTGTGAAATCCATGAAGAATATTCTACTGGTTTGTCCTTCCACTTGACAAGATACTTCATATACTACTTACCTCTTGTAGTCCTACCAACTTTGTTGTCCAAAACCTCCTCTATATGATCCATTCAATTCTCAGGATACTTCTTTTCAATATTGGATCTATCGTTACTACTAAAATTTGATTCATGATACTCATACAAATCAAAAACATTGAATATGGGTAATATATCCATATCTTCAAACAATTCTACCTCATATGCATTCCCTGAATCAGATTTCCTCAAGATCTTACAAGGTCCATATTTATTCATTTTAAACTAGTTATTAGTACCAATAGGAAATCAACACTTCTGTAATTATACCATGACTTCATCTCCTACTTTGAATTTTGTGTGTCTTCACTTTATGTCTTCCCTCTTCTTATAAGTCTAATTCATTTTCTCCAAATGATGCCTAACTTCTTCATGCAATGATTTGATGACCTCTAAAAATTCTTCTCCTTCATCACTCCTCTTAACATGATGACTAATGTCTCTCAATTCTTCTACTCCTTTATGATTAGACCTAATAACAATCTCAAATGGTGTCTTCATTGTGCTCCTATATACTAAAATGTTATATGAAAACTCTTCTTGATACAAGAGAAAATCCCAATTCCATGACTTGTCTCCAACTAAACACCTTAGAAAATTCCCTAAACTCCTATTTACAACCTCAGTGTGTCCATCGGTCTATAGATGAAAAGTAGAAATGTACTTCAGATCAATTTTCATCTTCTTCCAAAGTGTCCTCCAAAAATAACCAACAAAATTACTATCCCGGTCTAAAACTATGCTCTTGGGTAATCCATGCAATCTCACATCTCCTTGAAAAATAGTTCTATCACATGCACTGCATTTGTATTCTTATTACATGGTATGAAATGTTGTTACTTGAAAAAATCCTCTATAGACAATTAAGAAGAAATCAATGATGATTTTGCTAAGATTGTCATTGCTGGAAAATAACATTAAGTATAGAGATGAACAAAGGAAAGATATATTGTCATTGACACTATCGGAAAGTGTTATCAGCATAAAGGAAGGGTTATCAGAAAATTTTATCAAAAAGAGTTAGCCATGAAAAGAAAAGAAAAGGTTACAAAAAAGGATGACATCCAATTAGAAAAATGGTTTATGGAAGTTTGAGAAACACTAATCAGGACAAGCAACTATAAGAGGAGATTAAAGGCAAAGAGAAAGATAGAGAGAGACAGAGAAAGATACAGATCAGAGGATGCAAATCAAAGTGAAGAAAAGTGTAGACTAATGTTATAAAAAAAGATCAAAGGCTTGGAGATCAAAAGGATATCAGAGAAGAGGAAGAGAGAAACGGTATCTGACAAGCTTTTGGAGAAAGCATTTACAGGTCAAATTTCTTGTTGATTTATTCCTAACAGTTTAGCAGCAAGATTGTGAAATCCCTTAACTGGGTAGTCTCTAAATAAACTTAGAAGTTCTATTTAGGAACTTATTCTAAATCCTTTAACACAGTGAACATTGTATGAGTTGGATAAAATATCTTAACAAAGTATTCTTTAACAAGACTTTTGATACTCCTAACAGGGTATTAGACAATCCTAACAGGGTGAAGTCATTCAGAAAATTACATTTATGTAAGCTCCTAAAAGTGCACCTTATTACTGCAATGATGAGTTGTAGGTATCATCCTCAATGTATTTTTTTCCTCTGACCAAGTGTTTTCTACAACACCAAAATATTGTGTTAGGTGTTTGAATGTTTGATTTGCATGTTATCGGTTATTGGTTAAACATTATAGAAGCTATCGATAAAAGATAAAACAATTATTGGTATTGGCTATTGATTTATATTCATAAAGTTGAATAAGTATGAAATCTATGTGGTACTAATTCCTCCCCTCTCAGTACCCTAACTAAATTTTTCCAACAAATATGTCATCTTAGAAAATCTTTCTACAACCACAAAAATTGAATCACGACCTCTCTGTGTTCTTAGTAAACCCAATATGAAATCCATGATGATGTCCTCCCAAGGTTTGATCATAACTGTCAAAGGTGTATACAATCCCTTATCTTGACTACTACCTTTTGCAACTTGACACACCTTACAATTCTGAACAAAATTACGCACATCCTTCTAAATTTGTGGCCAAAAGTAGTTCTCACTTACCAAAGTTATTATCTTATCAATGCCAAAATGTCCTACCAATCCTCCACTTATTTTTCCCTGATAAGGTTGTCCCTACTAGAACTTCTAGATATATATAACAAACATCCTTTGAACATCATTCCATATTGAATGAAATAATCTAACCACTTACTTCTATCTTTAACAATAGGACCTTTTCAAACTTTCCAAGGTTCGGTGAATTTTGGATCATCCTCATATAATGCTTTCAATTCACCAAATCCAAATACTACAATTTTTATTTCAATCAACAAATTTCTTCTCCTACTCAAAGCATCGGGAACTCTATTTATCAAATGACTCTTATGTTTCAACACAAATGTATAGCTTTGTAGAAATTCAACCCATCTCATATGCCTCTCATTTAACTTACCCTAGTTTCTCAAGTACTTTAATGCTTGATGATCAGTATAAAGCACAAACTCCTTAGGTAGAAAATAGTGTATCCATTTCTTCAATGCCTAGACTATAACATAAAATTCCTAATCATAAATTGAATACCTTCTTTTAGAATCATTTAAATTTTCACTGAAATAAGCAACATGTTTCCCTTCTTGACTTAAGATAGCTGCAGCCTCCAATTGCATTTCCACTAGCTTCACAATCTATTTGGAATACCTTGTTGAAATTAGGTAAAGCCAATACTATTTATTTTTTCACCTTATGTTTTAGCAACTCAAAACTCCTTTGTGTTCCATATGTCCATTTTAATTCTTTTTTATCTCCCCTCATAGTTTCATTCATCAGTCCATAAATTAAACTGTAGCTTCTAATGAACTTTTGGTAAAAGATAAACAACCCATGAAATGATCTTACCTCACCAACATTCTTTGGTGTTGGTCACTCAACAATTTATCTCACCTTCTTAGAGTCCATCTTCAATCCTTCATCATATATTATAAATCCCAAATATACTAACTCCTTCTTCATGAAACTGCACTTATTAAGGTTTATTAACAACTTCTCTTCTCTTAGCCTTTTCAATTCTTGTCTAACATGCATCAAATGTTCCTCTTTTCTCTTACTGAAAATCAAGATACCATCCAAATACACAATGACAAACTTACCTAATAATCTCATCAGGACTTCATTAATTAACCTCATGAATGTACTCATTGCATTAGACAATCCAAAATGCATTACCAACCATTCATATAACCCTTCATTTGTCTTCAATGTGGGCTTCCACTCATCACCTCCCCTGATTCTAATTTGATGATAACCACTTCTCATATCTATCTTGGTGAAATATCTAGCTCCACTCAAATAATCCATCAAATCATCCATCCTTGGAAAAGAAAACTGGTACTTGATTGTGATTCGATTCATGGCTCTAGAATTAGTACACATTGTCCATTGTCCATCCTTCTTATAGGCACTGCACATGAACACAAACTTTCTTTGATAAATCCTTGTTGTAGAAAATATTGTACTTTCTTGTTGAGTTCTTCATTTTCTTCTGGTGTCATCTGGTATGGTTCTTTGTTATGCAAACTGGCTCCCGATATCAATTCCATACAATGGTTGATACTTATTACCAGTGGTAATCCATCAGGGACATTATCTGATATAATGTTTATATACTCATTCAGTAATCCAATGATTTACTCAAGGTGTTCTTCTACTAGTACAGTCTCCTTAGACTTCTTGGGTACCAAAGAAAAATAGAAATTTTCATGCATCATGCCATCCAAGAACTTCCTACCATATACTAAACAAATTCTTGCACTAGTACACACTTCACTCTTAAGGGGTTCCTCCAAAGTTAACAAATTTTGTTTCTTTCCATTAGCAATTATAGTGTACACATTCTTCCTACCATCATGCATAGATTTCCTATCATACTGCCAAGGCTTACCCAACAAGATATGACACATATCCATAGAAATAACATCACACAAAACTTCATCATGATACTTCCTAGTCTTGAATTTAACTATGCATTATTTTCTTACATGATGCAAGAGCATCTCAGGTCCTTGGCAATCCCGTGTCACCAAAAAGATGCTTGAAGTTGTCTATGTTGCTCGGTTCCTTCTTTGACTAAGTTGGTCCAGTGTTGCTCAGTTTCCTTTGTTTACCGATGTTGGTTGGTTATATCTTTGGCACCCGGTGAATTTCCTTGGCACTCGGTGATGCTTGTCTGGCGCTCGGTTTCCTTGCTTACCGAGTCATTTATTTTGGATTTTTGTTGAGGCTGACTAGTGCATTTAATTTGGGTCATAGATTTAATGTTGGTATCTATCATTGGGAAGTGTGTGGACCTAGATCTAGTCATTCATTCTGTTGATGGTGGATCTAAAGGCCAACTTGATTCGGTAGCCTCTTGTATAAATGTAGTTGTTTGGTTAGAGTTTAAGAAGAAATTTTTGGAATGGAAGATAGAAGATAGAAAATTAGAGATTATTGGCAGATCCTCGCATGTTGGAGGACTTCTATACTTGATTATAATATCTGGCCTAAATCAGGAAGGCCTTACAGTCTGACATGTATGAATCAATTGAAGATAATATATGAAAGTATATGCATTCTCTCTCTCACCATTGTGTGTTGTTGCTTCCACGTGTGATCTCTACAAGGTGGATCTGGTTAGGGTGTGCCTTTGGCCCCTCTCCCCATCCTCCCTTGTATCGGGTGGTATCAAAGCGAGGTGAGATTTAGATCTAGGTTTGAGGGTTCCTTCTTTTCAAACCCTAGTTGAATTGTTGTGGGGTATCAAATTGCGATCTGGCCTGCAATTGTTTATAGCTGAACGTGGACCTCTAATCCAACCATATACACAACATAGTCATTGCTCGATTATTGAAATTATGAAGGTGAGTATGGATTACTCAATTCTCAATATCTATTGATTTGACCTATTGCCTTCTAATTAGCTAGGGTGTTTGAATTACTCTTAGAACAAGAGCCAACAACCAAAAGACCAAACTAATACGAAGGATTTTTGAAAGCTTGGAAGATAAACAAATCACAATTAATCTAAGATGAATATGCCATTAATCTAAGAATGAAGTGCAAATTTTAATCCAAGAACTTGAAAGAAATATGAAAATTAAGCTAATAGCAATAAGCAAATTACACTAGTATGAGAATGCAATTACACTAAATGAGAATTAAACTAAAGTGCAATGAAAGCTTGAAAGTATGAAGTAATTGAGACTAAATTTCGCTATAGTTTAGATACTCTCACAATTGCCTCCTTTTCGAATGAGGAAGAAAGCTCATAATATAGAAAATCCAGGAGAGAGGATGAAGAGGTTCTTGAAATGAAACGGTCGAGTCTTCATTTCCAATTGAGACAAATATTGAAGAATTACTTAATTAAAAGAATGAATTATTGCCACATATGGGTGACCCTTCGAATAATTTGAAATATTAAATCCAAATAAGATAATCCATTCAAATAACCAAATAATATTAAATCCTTTTATGTGTATTAGCTAGAGGGGGTGAGTTTAATTTAATTTAAAGAACTTAGGACTTTAGAATTAAATAAATTTATCATAGGGATTATTTAGCTAATAAAGTCAAATACTTAGGAATTAATTATAGTGTGAGATTAATGCAATTTAGGGTGTTTGTAATTGACACCAAGTTGAATAAAGTCAGGTAGGAGAGAGAAAATTGGCTAGTAAAATAGGACTTTAATGATGTAAAATTGAAGAAAATGCACCAAAATTGATTGAAATTATAAGGTGCCAATTTTGGGGTATTACATTTTCCCCTCTTTGAATTGATGTGTGAGCAATGTGTTAATTCAAAGAATAGTCTAATGTAATAGATGAGGTTTTAGGATTATCCCCAGAATGGAGCTTAACCCTCGGAAGTCAAGGTTAGGATGCCAAGACACTGAAATAGATCAAATTGCAGAACCACTTCCAAAATGAGGCATGATTATCTGAAATCTAAGTTAGGTTGCAAAGACAACGGTCTAATGACAACTTGAGAGGAGACTAGAATTAGGGTTAGATTTCCCCAATGCCCATTGATCAAATGATGACAGATGCAGATTTAGGACTAATCTCTAGAATCAGGGTTAGATTGCCCCAATACAAAGCTTAGCCCTCTGAGACACAAGTTAGATTGCCCAGATAACAGTCTAACAAGAGATTTTGAGAGCCATCTCCAGAATGAAGCTTGACTTTTAGGAATTAGGGTTAGATTGCCCCAATACCTAATGAGATTTTGAGAACCATCTCCAAAATGAAGCTTGATCCTTGAGGATCCGAGTTAGATTGCTCAGATACCTAAAAGATAGATGACAAGATTACCAGATGCAAGGCACAAAGATGCCCCTAGTGATGAGATGCCCCAAGAGATGAGGATTTTAATTTAGATCACATTGATATGAGACTGGTTCGACAAGATTCAAATGATGCAATCATCTTGCCTCCTCGAGAGTGAAATTGAAAGATGACATATCAGAAGGATGATTGACAATAAGAGGTTGCAGAATAGGAGCAATCAGACTAGATTTAAGAAGCTGTAGAAGCAGTGTGGAGCAATTGGGAGGTCCTGTTGAAAAAGTTTGACTAGATTTGACTAGAGTTGACTTTAGATAAAAACATTGAAAAATGATGAGGAGATGAGAATCTAGCAATAAAATGATGCTAGAAGGCTGACTGCACAAGTGTCTGATCCCAAAGGATCCCAAAATTTTAAAACTTGATTTTGAGCTATCTACAGATGTTAGATTTCAATTTCAATCCCGAAAATGGACTCAGAGCAGTCGATTTAGCCAAGGGTGCAATTTTTACACAAAATGAAGCACTTTGAAAATCAGGTCAAAAAACTATATATGGCCCAGAGGGGTCATTTTCAAATCATTATTCACTTTGTCTTCTAGCGATTCTGAGAGCTTTGAGAGAGAATGGAGGGTGTTCTAGTGCATACACATTGATTCAAGCACTCCTGATGCCACAATCGACCGCTGGAGTATGACCCACCTGTGAGTAGTCGATAAACCATCCTACATTTCAAGTTTTAACTGCTTTATTAGGTGATTAGGCTAGATTTAGCATGTTTAGGGCCTTGTTCTTCAGATGTCGCACAAGGAAATAGTTTCCTTGCACTGGCCTTAGTCGCCCCTTGCATGAGGTAATGGTTTCCTCACATGGGTTAGGGCTTCCTTTCCTGGGACTTCTCTGCAAGCTCACGCGAAGCGCTAGTTGATATCTCGTGAGATTTCATCTTCTCACGCAAGAAGAAATCCTGTCTCACATGAGGGAATAGTTTCCTCACACGGGAAGTTGTTGCAATGTTTAGAATCTCCATCCAATTTTGCATAAAATCAACCAATTAAAACATGCCAGAGTCGTGTTTAGGATAGATGTGTAGACTTATTTGTGTGTTGTTGCTTTGAAAACCATCATGTTGAGATATTGATCCAATTTCGTCACTTGCTTTGCAGGTTGACTTCCCAGATGTCGCATTCTGGTTGCATCATCCTGTCATCACCACATTAGTGCAGAGGTTGACTGATGCTGAGGGTGCCCACAATGAGGGGCTAGGATTATTGTACTTGTGTGATATACCTGACATTCGGGTAAATCATGGTTTTCTAGGTGCACTGGTTGAGTGTTTCCATTTGTAGACAAACACATTTCATTTGCCGATGGGGGAGATGATGGTCACTATCGAGGATATTTACAGGATATTGAGGATACCCTTCCACAATGCTTGAGTTGAGTATGATATACAGTCGAGGCCAGGTACACTGGCACTAAGGGCCATATTCAAAGATGGTTTATTGATGGGTCATGCCATCTCGTGGGACAAGCTAGTCAGCAGATATGGTAGGGCTCACCGATTAGTAGTTGTTTTAGCCATATTCTTGAGCTATTACTTAGTTCCTGGTAGGGGATAGCACGGATTAGAGTGTGGCTGGGGATAGATGCTATAGAGGATGTTGGATAGGCTAGCCATTAGATTCAGGTGGGGTGAGTGCATGCTTGCACAAATGTACCATGAGATGCATGAGGTCATGTATCGAGGGGCCAAGACTATGGCCTCTGGAGTTTTTGTATTACAGATCTGGGCCTGGGAGCATCTCCCTATTTTTAGGTTGATATTTCATGATACACGATAGGCCCTTGAGCCTTACATCTATAGATATGGAGGTCCTATGACTCAGCTAGCGCTTGGTAAGACCGAGCAGTGGAGAGGGAAGCTAGATGATATGGTAGCATTTGTGTGGAGACCTTGGACAGCCATAGAGCCATGGGATGATGCTCGATGAGAGCTAGCACACATGTTCATCTCGCATCCACTTATTAGATGCACTATTAGTGTCATTGAGAGATTCTTTCTCACACATGTTATGAGATAGTTCGGGAGACAACAAGACATCTCCCAGGAGTACGCTTCATATGCTCATTTCATCGATGAGACGAAGAAGGGCTGGTAGCCCAGGTTAGATCAGGGTAGGTGCACTATTGAGGCATGAGTGCCTCCAGCTCGATGGGACTATATGGTGGATGCCACCAATGTAGGGATGATGCTTGCATATCAAGATCACTTCTTGGCGCACCCCTTCCCTAGATTTACAGATCCTGCCAGGATGAGCCAAGGAGCATAGCAACAGCCTGCACAACAATCACATGGACAATAGGTACCTACCCAGTAGCAGATACCATTACAATGGCCTGGGTAGAGAGCATTAAGGCCTAGGACAAGGCAGATGGACATCCCCCCGAGGACTATGGGGTCAGATGTAGGTGTGGGGAGTAGTGGGACCCAATAGAGGTTCACTGGACAGAGGACATGAGATATCTCATGGAAGACACCTCCTGACAAGGAGGCACAGGTCGAGGATATTGACATGTTAGATCAGGCCACACAAGGGCCAGCTCAGATAGCATAGGTATAGGAGGCTCTCAGAAAGAGCTGAGAGAGAGTGAGATAGGTATAGTAGGAGAGGGATGACTTCCATACATGAGTCATCATCTAGGAGACGCGGGTGGCCGAGAGGGATCGGGAGATTAGAGAGCTCTGAAAGGAGCTAGTGAGGGCATGGCTAGAGATCGGATATGAGTCCGCTCAAGAAACCTACTACTACGTGGCATATGTTGGCATTGTTCCAGATCTATCAGAGAAGCTGCCTCCATTTTCTGAGTACGCCGAAGCACCACAGGGACCACTGTCGCAAGTACCTCCACAAGCACCACCCTAGGTAACACCACAGAGATCAATGCCTCCTCCATAGAGACTGATGCCTCCTCGGCAGGGACCACCACAGTAGGCTCCTCCACCTCCACCTCCTCCAGGTGGTAGTGGATCATGATGTATATTATAGCCCATATTTTGATATTGTGCTCAAGTAGCACCATTCTTTTTGTACATGAGATTGATCGACCGTGAGATATATATATGAGATCGCCTCTTTGATATCATTTTACTTGTTTATACATTGCTTAAATGTTGATGTTTATGTTTTATGAGATGTTTCCTATATGCTTAGATGTATGGATTAGATATGTATGAGATGCACATGTTTTATTTTATGATGGTATATGAATATGCAATGTGAAATGAAATGATAGATGATAGATAAATGAATGCAATGTATGATTTTATTTATGCTTATAATGGATGCAAATGGAAATGGATGTCATGGATGCAAATGGAAATGCAATGAAAATGCAATGTATGTGGTACTAATCATCTCATGTAGGATGTAGAAATATATGACAGGTACTAACCAAAAAAATGTTTCAAAGATCGAGAGTGAGGACCAGACACTTGTGCAGCCAAGATGAATTTGGGACAAAAGATGAGAACCTTTGATGAATAGATCCAGAGGAAGACAATCAAGAGAGTACCAAAACATTGTCTCAATGCAAGCTTAAAATGAAAATACAAGCCTAAGCTAGATGCAAACCCTAGGACTTGGTTGTTGGAGTCATCGTATTATCATCATAGAGTTTTTAGGTATGGGATGATTGCAAGATGCCATACAATCCTCACTAACATTGCAATCATGAGAATATGAATATGATATAAGTCTTAGAGTTGTCGGAATGAGATGTAAGCATTAAGGCACAAGAAGCCAGAATGACCTGAACACCTATTCCTTTTGATTTAGCAAGTTAACATAAGCATTAAAGCATAGCTGCTAGAATGACCGGAATGTTTCTTGCATACAAACACGCCAGACACATGAGAGTTCCTTCTTTCACCAAAGAATGCTCGCATTACCCTTACGTTCACTTAGCAGGATGAGTGTTAACATTTTACTTGTAGCAAAAAGAAGTCACTCAAAATAGACAAGGAGAAGAACCAACCTCACCAAAGTTTCCATATAAAAGGAGTTGAGGTACACATGGCCATCCAACATGAGATGAAGGCTCTTACAGATGGACACCCCTCTTAGATAGAATTATTGGATCATTGGAACTAAACCAGCAAACAGAAAGAAAGAAAAGATCATGCCCCCTAGTCGTTGTTTCTCTTGGTCAAGAAGAAATCTTAGAGTTTCTCGAGGAGGAATGATAAAGTGAAAGAACAAACACACAAAAGAGAAAAGCTCAGCATGCTTTAGAGAATCACAAATTTAGTTTTAGTTTTAGTTTAAGTTTGTGTTCAAGCGGATTGAAGTTGAATTGGAAGAAATACGGTGCGAGAAGTCATCTCAAAGAGAAAATCAAAGTGCTAAATGAAATATCGACAGGAAAATGCAATGAGAAATGTTGGTGACCGATACAAGAGAGATTCTCAAGAAGAGAGATCTCATAGTTACTAGTGAAACATCAGCAGATAGACATAGTGAGAACCACTGGTGACTAATGTATAAGGGATCCTCAAAAGAGAGATCCAAGTGTTAGCTAGGTATCAGTAGGCAGACATAGTGAAAACCACTAGTGACTGATACACGAGAGATCCTCAAGGAGAGAAATCTCAAAAGTAGTCGGGCATCAGCAGGTAGACCCAGTGGGAACCATTGGTGACTGATGCAAGAAAGTGTCTCCGAAAGTGATAGGACAATGCCCCCCAGACCAGGTAGGTGCCCCCAAGTGTGACCAATTCCAATCCATGTAGAGTCGAGGAAAATCTTGAAGATAGGTGAAAGTGAATGCATGAGCTAGCAAGCTAAAGTGGGAAATGAACTAAAGCAAGAAACCAAGAAAGCAAGAGCCAAATGGTGCTGAGATGAGATAGAGCTTCAGGAAACAAGAGGTGCCTATTTACCAGGTTTTCACCATCTTGGCAGAGATTCTATTTTTGCTACCATGACGCCTATTTGCCAGGTTTTCATCAATGACACATTTTTTCTCATTTTCAATTTTTTTGTTCTTTTCTTTTTTTTATTTTTTTGTATTTTTCAATATTTCACTTTTTTTGTAGTTTTTATCTTTTGAATTTTTTTGAATTTTTTTTATTATTATCAAGGCACCTATTTGCCAAGTTTTCACTAGGATAATAGATACATCAAAGTGCCTGTTTACCAAGTTTTCACTAAGATGATCATTTTTTTATGACATTTTGCAATTTTTAGGATTTTTTTACAATATACCATTTTTTGGATTTTTTCAGGATCAATAAGTATGTACATGAGCACACAGAGAATGCCTTAATTGTAGAACCACTTCAAGTGTAGAGCGTTGATTGGCTCTTTGAGCTATTCTCCTTTAGTGGTGGAGAGTTGATAAGCACCAGACCCAAATGTTGCAGTGATAACATACAGACCAAACCAGTTTGGTTCAAATTTCCCTTTTTGGACCTATTGCTGCTAATTTTGGGGGTTTTCTCTCATGACGAGATCACCCACTTGGAATTATCTTTGTCTAAATTTCTTATTGTAGGCTTTAGACATTCTCTTTTGGTATGCTCAAAGATGATCAAACGCCACCTTTCGATGTTCATCTAGTAACTCAGGCCCTTGAAGCTGGGATATTCTATTTTCTTCATCAGTGATGAGGACCCTCAGAGAGACTCGTAATGTAGGAATCTCGACCTCAATAAGCAATACTGCATCTGCTCCATAAACCAAGGCAAAGGGCGTGGCCCCCGATGGTGTTTGAATACTTGTTCTATAGGCCCATAAAGATGGATTAATCTAGAGGTGCCAATCTCTAACAGATTTATGAACTATTCTATGCAAAATTTTAAGAATTGTCTTATTAGAAGCTTATGCTTGTCCATTACCCTGAGGATAATAGATAGATGACCAATGTTGAATGATCTTGAATTTGGTGCATAATTCCTTATTTTTGAATTGTCCCTCATTGTCAGTGATAATGGATGAGGGTACACCATATCTACAAATGATATAGTTTAATATAAACATAGCTATAGACTTGCCATCAACTATAGTTAGAGGGACTGCCTCAACCCACTTAGTAAAATAGTATGTAGCTATGATGATAAACTTATGTCCTCTTGAAGAAGAAGGATGTATCTAACCCACCAAATCAAAGGCCCACTACTGGAATGGCCAGAAACGGATGAGAGGAATAAGTTCTTTAGTAGGAGCATGGATCAAATTTCTGTGAAATTGGCACTGTTTACAAGCCTTGGCATATTGAATAGCTTCTTTCTCCATATCTAGCTAGTAGTAACCATCTCTAATAAGTTTACGAGCTAACGTCAAACCACTCAAATGAGACCCATAAATACCTTCATGTACCTCAGCTAATGCATGTTTGGACTCATCGGGTTCTAGACACTTAAGGAGGGTACTGTCTAAACCCCATCTATACAAGTCGTTTGCTATGATGACATACCATGAAGCATTATGAATTAGGTGACACTTTTCATTCTAGGTATAGGTGTTAGGAATGATTTGGTCATGGAGGTAGGAATAGATATGGTGGTAGCGGGATGAATCATGTCCAATGACTGAACAGATCATCCTAGATTCAGGGATGTCATAGGCTAGGTATTGTAATGCCTCCACCAGGAATTTGTGTCTGAAGTCATTTTCTGGCACCTATAAGATTGAGGCAAGAGTGGCCATAGCATCGGCTGCTTTATTGTCTACCCTTGGAATTTTTTGGAAAGAAATGTGTGAAAAATACTATTTGAGATCATCCACCATTCATTTTTAAGGCACTAGCTTGTCATCTTTTGTTTGATAGATACCATTAAATTGGTTGATGACTAACTGAGAGTCTCCAAAGACCTTGAGCTCATCCACATGCCATTCAATGGCTATCTTCATACCATTGATGAGAGCTTCATATTCAATGATGTTGTTTGTGTAGGGAAACAACATTTTATAAGATTTGGGCAATGAGTATCTTTGAGGTGTTATAAACAGAATGTCTGCACCTGACCCTTGCTGAGTGAATGATCCATCAAAGAACATGCTCCAAGCCTAATGTGTGAGAAGCATGATGGATTCATCTGGGAATTCAATGTTCAAAGGCTAGTGATCTTTCAGAGGAGCTTCCACCAACTAATCAGCAATTGCTTTCCCTTTAATAGCTTTTCTTTCCACATACTCAATGTCAAATTCACTAAGTATCATAACCTATTTTGCTAGTCTACCCGTGAGGGCAGCCTTGCTCAGTAAGTACTTTAGTGGATCAATTTTTGCAATAAGCCTTGTAGTGTGAGAGAGCATATAATGCCATAGCTTCTATGAAGCAAACACTACTACTAGACAAGCTTTCTCAATGATAGAATAATTCATTTCATATGAAACCAATGTTCTACTGATATAATAAATTGCTCTCTCTTTGTTGTTTTCATCTTCTTGAGCTAGGAGAGCACCCAAAGATGTGTTCATGGCTGAGATGTATAGTATGAGAGGCTTCCCATGAATAGGAGGAATCAATATAGGTGGATTAGCGAGATACTATTTAATTTGAGTGAGCCCCCTGTCACATTCTTCATTCCATTCATAAGTCACACCCTTATGCAAAGTTTTAGTAAACGATTGTGATTTGTCAACCATCTGTGAAATGAAGTGTCGAATAGATTGTAGCCTTCCTTGAAATCCTCTCATCTAACTTATGTTTTTAGGTGGAGGCATGTCCATAATGGCTTGAACTTTTTCAAGATCAACTTCTATGACTTTAGCTGAAATGATGTAACCCAAGAGTTTGCCAGAAGTGACACCGAATGCACATTTTTTGGGATTAAGTCTGAGACTAAATTGTTCTATGCGGTCAAGTATGGGACCCAAATCTGTAAGATGAGTTTTATGCTACATGATTTTGGCCAAAGTGTCATCCACATAATCTTTCATTATTTTATGCATCATATCATGGAAAATGGTAGTGACAACTCTTTTATATGTTGCTCCAGCATTCTTAAGCCCAAAGGGCATGACATTCCAACAAAAGGTGCCCTAGGCACACGTGAAAGAAGTCTTTTCCTAATCTTCTGGTGCAATTTTTATTTTATTATAGCAAAAAAATCCATCCATCAAGGAATACATTTCATAACCTGTTGTCATATCCACTATCATGTCAATATTGGGTAGTGGGAAGTCATCTTTTGGACATGCTTTATTTAGATCCCAGAAGTCTGTGCACACACGAATGGATTTATCATGTTTGGTGACTGGAACAATATTTGAAATCCACTCTGCATAGTTAATAGTCCTTATGAAACTAGCCTTAAGAAGCTTTTCTAGCTCTGCTTTGACTAAAAGTGCCACATGTGGATGCATCTTTTGAAGCTTCTATTTTACAGGTTTAATACCTGGTGCAATGGACAGATGGTGCATGATTAGATTGGGATCTAATCCAGGCATGTCAGAGTAAGTCCATGCAAAGTTTATTTTCTTTCTTTGAAAGAAGCTAGTGAACTCCTCCTTTTCTTTTGCAGATAATGACTGTGCTAGATGAATAATTTGTGGAGCAGCCTCTGTACCCAAATTCACTAGTTTTGTCAGCTCAATCAATACTGATGATCTCTCTTGAAAGTGGCTCAGAAGCATATCAAGCATCTCATCCTTGGGTGCCTTAGAGAGGTTTTCACCCTTGGATATGTCTTTTATTTTTACTATTTTTGGCTTTGATACTGCCACAACGTGGTTTTCACCATCAGAGCATCTATTTTTTCTTCTTTTAATTTTTTGACTAAGATACTTGACATCTGCTTTTGTCATGCTGACACTGCCTTTGCTGGTGGAGGACATTATAGGTTCAATAGAATGGAGGTAATAGGCTAGAGCGTAATCATTCTGGAATGTTAGGACTTCATTGGATGAGGAGGAGTTCCAGTTTATCAGCTCAGGATTTTTGAGTGAGAGAGAAGTAGTGGCTAGTTCAATTGCATTCATGGTATAATCATCAAAAGTGTGGACGAGCAAGTCAAGACCTAGAGTGATCTCATCCAAAGGAGTGTTTGAGTCCCTATGAGACCCCATGTCAGAAGTAGAGGACAAGTTAACACCGATGGCATCTAATTCATGCATCCTAACACTAGACCCTTCACCTACTTTGAGAAGGTTTTCATAGGTATGTACCATGTCTATATCTTTATCATAAGTAGCATCCGACAAAAAGTCAAACTTGTACTCATGTGAGTTAGTACTTGATGTGGGAATTACATTAGCATTGGTTGTATCATCTAACTCATCTTCATCTCTTGTAGCATTAATGTCTTGTTGAAGTTGGTCTTGTTCAAACTGCTCTTGGAAATGCAGTGGTATGTACCATTCACCCTGAGAATTAGAATCATCCATCTGCATTTCTCTCCATTGGTCATATGTGAGTTGATGCACTGAAGCGGTCTCATCAAAATCACTATTAGTCCCTACTAGGTGGACAAGTATAATAGGTTCATTAGGTTCTGCAAAGAGTGCAGCAAATTCTGGAGGAATAGGATATGGAAAGGTGTCTTCATCAGAGCTGGCCTCTAGATTTACCTCTGGAGTAGCATCTTCAAATTCTGGCTCAAGTTCAAGTTCAAGTTTTGGCATAAATTTGTTTATCCCTAAATGAAAGGGGATCTTTTTGAAGCCTAAGCCAGTAGTATCCCTTGTGCGGTGACCTATAGCTTCAATGGGTTTCAGCAAACCATTGTCATTTATTTCTATAGGACCACTCCCTTTATAGCCGAAGCACTTCATGATCTTGAAGGCTTCACTATATGGCTCTTGTTCTAAGTCTGGAGGTGGAGTAGTCATTTCAGATGTTTCTTTCCCTTTATAGATCCAAGCTATGATAGCTCTTTCTTAATCCTCATCTTCTAAAGGTGTAGAGGCCCGTACAAAGGTGCGATCCTAGACTATTTGAGGAGAGTCATCAGAAGGTTTGTTACTCTCAAAAGGTCTCCCATAAGAATGTGGAGATGGAGGGAGAGTAGCCAGTGATAGCATAGGTTCAATTCGATATCCTCCCATGCCTGTATCCTTAAGTTTTAGAGTCTGTTCCATTTCTTTGAGCTTAGCATCATAGAACTCAGTGGACTCTCTATTAGCAGGAACAAAGCTATCTGTAGATTGTGCAAGGGTATTGCAAGAATAGTTGGTATTAGCAAGCACAGTGACTTCCACTCCATGGAATGGAAACTTGATGCATTGATGGTGTGTAGATGGAACTTCTTACATCTCATGAATCCATGGTCTACCCAATAAGATATTGTAGGCAAGAGGAATGTCTAGAACTTGAAAAGTAACATCTCTCTCAACAGGGCCTATGCGGATAGGTAGCACAACTAAACCTTGGGATTTGTGTTCATCTTCATCATAAGCTTTGATAGTAATCTTTTTGTAGGAATCTATACAATCTTAATCATAACCTAGCTGGGTAAGCAACTTAGTAGAACAGATATTGAGACCAGCACCATTGTCTATGAGCACTTGACGGACATGTTTGGGACCTATCATGACTTCTATATGCAAGGGAGCATTATGCAGATGGCTCAGAGAGTGATCATCTTCTTCAGAGAAGGACAAATAATGAGGTGAGGTCAAATGACCCACCATAGAATGGAACCAATCAAGATCAAGATCTTTGGGTACGTTTGCCTCGGCGAGGGCTTTATCTAGAATTTTCCTATGAGCAGGCAAGATCTTCAATAGGTCAAAAATGGTAATCTGAGCGTTGGTCTGTTGGAGCTGATCTAAGATGCTATAACTAGTCGTGCTAGATCTAGGCACCAATTTCATGTTCTTGTTGGCAGGGCCAACAATAGTCTTATCCATAGTTTCTTTCGGAGTAGATACAGGAAGATCAGGACCTTTCAAAACAATTCTCCCAAGTGATCGAGTAACAACATTGGCACAATCCTAAGGTTTTTCATATTCATATGAATAAGACATAGAACTACGAAAGATGAAAGGAGTCCTAGATTTGGGAGCATCACCACTCCCCTTAATAGTAATCACATCGGAATACTCAACCCCAACAGGTTCAATCATACCAATGACATTGTCATCATTAGTGTATGTGTAGTTGACCTTAGCATTGGTATTCTTAGTCTTTGAAGATTCACCCTTGTCGTGAGGTGGGAAGGGATCCTTAAATGCCTGATGGTCCAAATTCATTTTATGGCTGTCCACAACAATGTCACCGCTATCAGTCAAATCTTGGACCTTATGTTTCAGCTGAAGACAAGTAGAAGTCTTGTGACCCTTATTTTGGTGATAGTTATAGTATGCGTTGTCATTCCACCAATGAGGTCGTGGTTGTGGGTCATAGAAACACTTTTCCAAAGGAGTAAGTATCTGATTCTACACAAGATTTTTATAGACCACATCAAGTGGTTCTCCCAAGGAAGTGAATTCATGCTTGGGTTGAGATGCCCAAGGTTTGTTCTTAGAAAACCTTGAAGGTTGCTGGTCTTTTGTCACAGGATTTTCAGTAGATTTGATCGCCTGTAAGCTAGAAGAGAGATTTAAAATAGAATTAGAAGGCTTTGGGGTCACATTTTCAACCATTCCATCATTCACAATGTTTCTATTCTTGTTGACAAACTTTGCTTTATCTTTGTTCGAGGTTGAAGATCCTTGTTTGATGTCTTTGTTCAAAGTCAATTCCCCTTTCTTGATCATAAAGGCCTCTATTTGCACCACTTGTTTAATCATTCTATCAAAGGTTATAGGACCTTGTAATTGCACTTGGTATCCAAAGTTTGGGAAAAGATTTGTCCAAAAGAATGTTGAGTCTCTCGGACTCTGGTAGCTTGTGAGGACACCTTGTACATAATTGTCTCCACCTTTGGAGAAATGTTAGGAAAGTTTCTCCTTGTCGCTGTTTCAAATTGCAAAGATCCCAAATGTTGACCAGATGCTGAATATTATGTGAGTAATGTTGGAGAAACAGATTATTCATTTCATCAAAAGTCTTAATGCCAGTGGGCAATTGAGAAAACCACTCCATAGCTGGTCCACCCAAGATACGAGGAAATAGGTACATAAGATAGGTTTGATCATGTATGAATTCCATGGATAAAGCACAAAACTCCCTTAAGTGATCTTGGGGATCTGTAGTACCCAAGTATTTGTCATATTTAGGCAGCTCTACACCTTTGGTAAAAGGTGGCATGTGAAGACTCCTATCAAAGGGGAAAGGAAAAATGCTTTCTATTGTGAATTGTTGTGCGGGTTTGTCCTTATTCTTCGCAAGTTGGCTAATCTGATCTTGCATGTCTCAGACCATCTTTTGCAACTTAGCGGTCTTAGTTTCTTCTTCTTTGGCCACAAGCGTTTCAACTTGATAATCTGAGGGTAATTTAGCCCCTTGTTTGGCCAGCTCAAGAAAGTATTTTTCCTTCTCCTCTAGAAGGAGGATCTCCATAATCTTGATAAGACCCTTGTTTTCTTTCACAATGTCTATGTCATTTTGAGTTATTGTGTCATCACCATCATTACCAAGAATCTCATAAATGCTTGGGACTTGATCTTGACTCTGATCATAAGGAGGAGGATGATAGTGATACGTTGGTTGTCCACCTTGAGCTTTGTTTTGAGCTTGGTGTTGATTATGATCATTTTGGGATTGATCATAATGTTGGCCATTTCAAGGTTCAACATGATGTTGGTCATTGGAAGATTGACCATGATGCTGACTATTTTGATATTGATCATAAGTTTGGTTGTATTTTCCTGGTTGGAATTCGAACAGATCTCCCATCTTGTCATAGGACTATATAGCAAATGAAGACTCAGTAAAATGATATGAACAATGTTGAAAGGGTATAGTTAAGGTAAATTTTGGTGCGTGAATAGGATCAAGAGGATCAATAGGTTCGAATGAGTTGATATCATCAATAGGATTGATAGGTTCAATGATAGGACTAGTCCAAGGAAGTGGTCTTCCAAGGTTATGAAACAATGAGTTGTTTTGGAAGAATGAGTTGTCCTGTTCTTGAAATGAGAAACTAGGTTGCACTTGAAACAATGGATTAAAACACTCTTGGAACACCGGATGTGATGATTGAGATGGGCTATCTTTCACAGTACTCAATGAAGAACTTGAGGATCCCTCACAATGTTCAAATTTCACAATAGGTTCAGGACAACTTGTTTCCTGATTATGAGGTTTACCTCTACCTTGACCAGTATTACGAATGGGATAAGTGTTGCCACTTCTAGTCATGACAGTCATAGATGAAGATTGAAATGAGAGAGGACTTGGGATAATGCTAAAACTCTATCTCTAGGAATAATGAAAAGGAGATAAAGGCTAGAACAACCAAGATGTGAGATGCACCCGGCACGAATCGTTAAGATTATCGCTAGAACAACCGAGATAAGACTATTGCAATGTGAGGTACAAATGTACAAAGAGATAAGATAAAAAAAGGAGAGACAAAATGAGTCAAATAAATTATCGATCGGTTCTCAACTCTTGACACTCAATTTCAAATAGTGAACGATAGGAAAACAGGCAAACAAACCTCAGACAAAAATCAAATCAAGTAAAAAGTTGACCAGCGAACGAGAATAAGCTCGTTGTTTTTGAAATCTGGGTACAGGTTCATGTGATAAAGTACTAGGCCACGCAAGAGAATGCCAAACTTCATGTGAGAGGATGAAATCTTGCATGAGGAAGTGCTTTGAAAGGTGAAATTTTGCATGGGAAAGAACCAAAGTTCGATAATTCAACGCAATTTTTGAGATAAAAGACAAATTTCAAGACACAGTGAAAATGGTTCTCAAATAGAAAATCCCGTTTCTAGATAGTTTGAAGGGTGGTTTAATCAACAATCTCAGCTTGAAGGTTTCAAGCATTCATTTACAAGCATGAAGGTTTAGAACAAGCAATGGTGACACAAGAAGTAGTTGCAAATAGACCTACCAAGGACAAAGCAACTTGGTAGTATCATGGGAGTCTTTATTTAATCATGGACAAGTTTAAGACTCGATAACAAACACATAGTTATCCCTACAAAAAAAAATGGTGAGAAGACAAAATCTATGTCTCATTGCTTATGCACATGCATTCACCTCACATAGTCATGTCACCCCCTAGAGGGCACCCATGTTTTTGGTGTTTCCAAGGACTCAATAGTACATGTTCAAAGGTTACCTTGAAGTAGGGGCTAGTGTCATATACCACCTTCAAATGTCCAGGTGCATGCCTATGGTGAGAATCTACGGGAGAGATTCTTCCCCCTCCCTGCGCAAAGATTATGTCTCCTTTTGGAGGTGATCCGGGTAGGCAACTAACTAAAGAAATTTTTTAGTAGGCTTTCATTCACATTGAACTTTGGTGCCCTTGATACAAGGCTAGGGCCTCACAGCCACACCAACACCCAAAATTCATAGACCCCCTCAAGAAGGGCTAGGAGCAGCACTACTCAGTACAACAGACGGAGCCTTCTCAAGATGATAGTCAAAATCAAGAGAAGGAAGTTAACATGGTTTTGGAGTCTTTAGACTCAACAAATTATTCTTTATTATAGTGAGGTGAAATCATCACCGATAGGTGCGTACTCACTTGGGTCGTTCACGGAGGTTCAACTTCTAGCAGGGCCTCTAAAGGTGACACAACTTGGCTTGGATTCGAGGGTCAAATTTTCTGATTCTCTCAAAGAGAAAAGAGCATACTTCTCTACCTCTTCACCTTGCCCAAACACATCAAGCATATTCATCACCGAGCTAGTTTCACTCCACCAAATCCATAAGCTTTTGGGTTTCTAGTTCTCTCAAAGAGAGAAGAGCATAATCCCCTGGCAAGTAGATGTGCTAAAGATTCACTACCTTGCTTTGCTTCCCTAGGTATCCATCATTCTAGCAACATCTGGGTCTTGGTTTCATTCATGGGCATCACTTCCATGTAATGAAGAGCCTATTCCCCTACTTTTCTATCAGGACCCTTAAGAAATTTTAACAAAGCCCTAGTTATAGTATGTGAATGAAAAATAGTAAACAAGCACAATGTTTTTAAATGATCTTCAACAACCATCCTATAATCAAACTATTAGCAAGTTTTATATGTCTTCAATGAGTGACCTACAGACCACTGTTACGTTGTAGTAGAAATCAAGAATGTAAAAGCAACAATAGAAAGTAAGTGTCAGGAAAAGTAACAGTGAATTGTAGAATCTGGAAAATTTAATGATTGACAGCAAAACTTCGCGCAAGAAAGTACTGCACTACGTGTGAGAAAATCTGGGAGAGAGGATGAAGAAGAAGGTTCATAATATAGAAAATCTAGGAGAGAGGATGAAGAGGTTCTTGAAATGAAACGGTTGAGTCTTCATTTCCAATTGGGACAAATATTGAAGAATTACTTAATTAAAAGAATGAATTATTGCCACATATGGGTGACCCTTCAAATAATTTGAATTATTAAATCCAAATAAGATAATCCATTCAAATAACCAAATAATATTAGTTCCTTTTTTGTGTATTAGCTAAAGGGGGTGAGTTTAATTTAATTTAAAGCACTTAGGACTTTAGAATTAAATCAATTTATCATAGGGATTATTTAGCTAATAAAGTCGAATACTTATGAATTAATTATAGTGTGAGATTAATGCAATTTAGGGTGTTTGCAATTGACACCAAGTCAAATAAATTTAGGTAGGAGAGAGAAAATTTCCTAGTAAAATAGGACTTTAATGATGTAAAATTGAAGAAAATACACCAAAATTGATTGAAATTATAAGGTGTCAATTTTGGGGTATTACAACAATTGCAGAGGGTTTCAAGATGGGTTGTGGGAGGCGAGATGTGGATCCAGGATTGGCATACATGTTGAGACAATTTCTGGTAGATTAGTTGTTGAAATAGCCCAGAGAAGAGGAAGACATATTGAAGATGTTAGTGATGATGAAATTGAGGAAGAACAAGGTGATGTAGAACCTGCACCGGTGATGGATCAAGGTGAGGAAAGATTGTTGAAAGCTTTGACAAATCTGAAGTCTACACCACAAATTAATCCTCCTGAGTATAGTGTAAAATTGGACTATGATGAATTGGTGGATTGGATCACTGAGATGAAGTATTTTGAATATGAAAATGTACCTGAGGAAAAGAAGGTGAAAATTGCAAGCACAAAGCTGAAGAGTCATGCATCCTTATGGTGGGAACATCTGCAGCTGGACAAAAAGAGGAAAGGCAAAGACATAATCAAGGTATGTAATAAAATGGTGAATAAATTGAAAGGGAAGTTCTTACCTTGTGATTATCAAATTAACCTAGTTAGGCGAATGCAAAGTTTGAAGTAGAAAGATAGCTTGGTAAAAGAATATACTGAGGAATTATATAGACTAGATATCAGATCTGGACACGATGAAGATGAGGTGGAAAGAATTGCTAGATACCTTAATTGTTTGAGAGTTTGCATCCAAGAAGAAATCAATTTGGTCAAATTGGAGAACATTGAAGAGACTTATCAATTTGCATTGAAAGCTGGGGAGAAATTGAATAAGAGACATGAGCAAAGACAAAGAGGTAGAGGTGGTAGATTCCCTAGAGGAAGAGGTAGATCTTATGGTGAAAATAGTAGATTTGAACCTGAAAAGACAACTCTGGATAAAGTCAAGACCGAATGGAAAGGAGAAAGTTCATCTAGAGGTAGAGGCGGTAACTATCGAGGTGGTTATAATAGAGGTGGTTTCCAAGGAACTTTTTACAATTGTGGAGAATAAGGACATAGATCATTTGAGTGTACACATGCAAATAAGAAGGTCAGTAACAGTAGAAATGCTTTGGTGCAAGTAGAGTCACCCAATGAACTTGAGAAGGAAAATAACTTGATGGTAAGGAGAGCACTTTGGAGTGAAAGTAATAAGGAAGATCCAGTAAGGAAAAGATTGTTCAAGACCAGATGTAGAGTTTCTGATGAAGTTTGGAAGGTAATCATTGACAATGGTAGCTCAAAGAATCTAGCATCTGAGAAAATGGTCACAAAGTTGCAGTTGAAAAGGTTGGAACATCTGAAGCCCTATCATATTTCATGGATCAAAGATGAGCATACACTCTTGGTAAGTGAACAATGTTATGTGAATTTGAAAATTGGAAAGTACTATGATAAGGTGTTATGTGATATCATGCCTGTGGATTGTTGTCATATTTTGTTGGGTGGACCTTGGCAATATGATAAACATGCTATATATGATGGGAGATTGCATAAATATACTATTTGGGCTAATGGAAGAAGATAAATCTTGTTACCTTTGATTGAAGAAATTGTTAGTAATGTTTGTACATCTATGACAGTTTTCTTGATGGAAGGAATAAATTTTGTTAAGGATTTGAAGAAGAATGATGTATGTTTTGCTGTGATTTCTAACAAATCGAGTAAGAAAATAGAGGGTAGTGTCCCTGAGGAGATTGATAAGTTACTCACCGAGTACAGTGAAATCATTTTTAATAATGTACCTGATGGTTTTCCACCAAAGAGAAGCATTGATCATTGCATGGATCTTATCCCTAGAGATAGTTTACCGAATAAGGCACCACATCAGTTGACACCTATCGAGAATCAGGAATTGAACCAAAAGATTCAAGAATTGTTGCAGAAAGGTTTGATCAGAGAAATTCTAAGTTCTTGTGCAATACTTATTGTGTTGGCACCTAATAAGAATGGAGAATGGTGAATGTGTACGGATTCCAGAGCAATTAACAAGATAAAAGTGAAATATAGGTTTCCTATACCGAGAATGGATGACATAATGGATAGTTTAATTGCAGCAAAGTATTTTACCAAAATTGATTTGAAAAGTGGATATTATCAGATCAGAATCAGAGAAGGTGATGAATGGAAGATTGCTTTCAAGAAAAAAGAAGGTTTGTATGAGTGGTTGGTTATGCCTTTTGGTCTAACTAATTAACCGAGTACTTTTATGAGATTGATGAATGAAGTTTTGAATAAATTCTTGGGTAAGTTTGTGATTGTATATCTTGATGATATTTTGATATTCAGTAAGACCAGAGAAGAAAATTTGTTGCATGTTAAACAAGTATTGCAGAGATTGAAAGAAGAAAAGTTACTGATAAATCTAAAAAAGTGTTCATTCATGAAAGAGGAGATTGCGTATTTGGGATTTGTGATTTCAACTAATAGTTTGAAAATGGATCTTAAAAAGGTTGAAGCTATTTTGAATTGGCCTACACCTGAGAATGCTAGTGAGGTAAGATCATTTCATGGTTTGGCAAGTTTTTACCGCAAGTTCATTAGGAATTTTAGTTCAATATGTAATGCTATGACTAAGACTATGAGAGGAGATAAAAGAGAATTCAAGTGGACACATGGAGCTGATAAAAATTTTGAGACTTTGAGGGAGAAGGTTGCTGAATTGCCTGATTTCAATAAGGTATTTCAAATGGAATGTGATGCAAGTGGTAGTGCAATAGGAGCTGTATTGAGTCAAGAAGGTAAACCTGTTGCTTTCTTTAGTGATAAGTTGAATGATGCAAAAAGGAAATATTCTGTGTATGATCAATAATTCTATGCTATTATTCAAGCACTAAAGAAATGGAGACATTATTTGATACCAAGTGAATTTGTGTTGTATACCGATCATAAGGCTTTACAGTATTTGGGTAGTCAGAATAAGTTGAATCAGAGACATATGAAATGGGTTGAGTATTTGTGAAGTTATACATTTGTGATAAAGCATAAGAGTGGAGTCACTAACCAAGTTGCTGATGCATTGAGTAGAAGGAGATCTTTGATGACTGAGATGAAAATTAAAGTTCTTGGCTTTGATGACATGAGAGATTCTTATGAATTTGATCCTAATTTTTCTAAGCTGTGGAGAAAGTGCAGAGCACCTATTCAAGATCAACTGAGTACTAAATGGGACAAATATTTTATTCAAGGAGGTATGTTGTTTAAGGGTATTTAGTTGTGTATACCGAGAGGAGAAATGAGAACTAATTTGATAAAGGAGAAACATAGTAGTGGTTTGGCTAGACATTTTGGAGTTGATAAGACATTGAATTTTCTTAAGGAGAAATAATTTTGGCCATAGTTGTATAAAGATGTTCAGAAATTTGTGAAAAGTTGTGGAATTTGTCAACTTGCAAAAGGAGTAAGTCAGAATACTGGATTGTATACACTGATTTATATTTCTAAGAAACTTTGGAGTGACATCAGTATGGATTTTGTTCTTGGCTTACTGAAGACAGTAAGAGGTAATGATTTTGTATCTGTTGTTGTGGATAGATTTTCTAAAATGGCACATTTTATACCTTGTAGAAAGACATCGGATGTAGTACATATAGCATATATTTTCTTTAAGATTGCATGGATTACCGAGGAGTATTATCTATGATCGAGATAGTAAATTTGTTGGATACTTTTGGAAGACCCTTTAGAGAAAGTTTGGCACCGAGTTGAAATATAGTTCTACATTTCACCCACAAACAAATGGATAGACAGAAGTTGTGAATAGAAGTTTGGGAAATATTTTTAGATGTTTAGTTGGAGACACACCAAGTAATTGGGATTCTATGTTGGCACAAGAAGAGTTTGCATACAATAATTCAGTGAATAGGAGTACTGGAAAAACACCTTTTGAGATTGTGAATGGCATACAACTGAGAAGTATATCTTATTTGAGGGATATTTCTGATGAAAGAAAGAGAAGTGTTGAAGGAGTGAAGTTTGATGAGTACATGAAGATGTGAAACAAAAGTTGGAAGTAAGTAATCAGAAATGCAAAGACAGAGCTGATAGATCAAAGAGACATAAGAATTTTACAGTCAGTGATGAAGTAATGGTTCATTTAAAGAAAGGTTGATTTCTTGTTGGAACATATGGGAAGTTGAAAATGAAGAAGTTTGGACCTTGCAAGATACTGAGGAAATTTGACAGCGGAAATGCATATGAGATTGAGTTACTTGATGACATGGATATATCACCCATATTCAACATTGTTGATTTGTATGAGTATCATGAACCTGATGAAGACATGACAGTACCGATGGATTATCCTAAGAAATAGATGGAAGAAGTTGAGCAGATTTTGGAACAAAGAATTGGTAGAAGTATAAGAGGAAAACAATATATGGAATATCTGGTAAAGTGGAAGAATAGACCAATTGAAGACAACACGTGGATTTCACAATTTGAGTTGGATGCATCTCGAATCATACATGTTTCATGATTTGGAGAATCATTTCAAATAACCCCAGGTGTCTGATGCAGGAGCATCTCAGGTCCTTGGCAATCTTGTGTCACCAAAAATATGTTTGAAGTTATCTATGTTGCTCGGTTCCATCTTTGACCGAGTTGGTTCGGTATTGCTTGGTTTCCTTTGTTTACCGGTGTTGGTCGATTATCTCTTTGGCACTCAGTGAATTTCCCTACCACTCGGTGATGCTTGTCTGGGACTCAGTTTCCTTGCTTACCGAGTTGTTTATTTTGGATTTTTGTTGAGGCCGACTTGTGCATTTAATTTGAGTCATGGATTTAATGTTGGTATCTATTATTGGGAAGTGTGTGGACCTAGATCTGTTCATTCCTTTCATTGATGGTGGATCTAAAGACTAACTTGATTCGGTAGCCTCTTGTATAAATGCAGTTGTTTGGTTAGAGTTTAGGAAGCAAGTTTTGGAATGGAAGATGGAAGATAGAAAATTAGAGATTGTTGGTAGATCCTCACATGTTGGAGGACTTCTATACTTGATTGTAATATCTAGCCTATACCGGGAAGGCCTTAAAGCCTGACATGTATGAATCAATTGAAGATAATATATGAAAGTATCTGTATTCTCTCTCTCACTATTGTGTGTTTTTGCTTCCACGTGTGATCTCTGCAAGGTAGATCTGGTTAGGGTGTGCATTTGGCCCCTCTCCCCATCCTCCCTTGCATCATTACAATACCTTGTATTCATCTTGAATCCATGCGATCTAATAGGGTTTGGGATGCTTCAATCTTTGCAAATTCAATTTTTCAACCAAATCCTCTGAGGGAAGATTATCTGAACTACCACTATCTATGACAACATTGTACACCTTATCTTGTATCATGCATCTAGTTCAAAAAAAATTATCCTTTACAATGACTCCTCATCTTTCTTTCCTTGGTACAAAACTCTTTGAGTTATCAAGGAAGCTCCATACTCTTCTTGATTATTTTTCCCTGATCTAGTGGATTTCTCATCTACAAAGGTTATTTTCCTACTGCTCTCTGCTTTCCTTTCAAAGTTTCCTTGTTTACATTCAAAGGCCCAATGTCCCACTTTACCACATTTAAAACAAGTTCCATTGAATTTTCTTTTATCCCCACTACTTTGTTCTTCATTGTGATAGGAACTCATATCATTCATCTAGTAGTGATCATTATCCTTATCTTCTGAGCTACTTTTGTCATGATCAAAAGAAGATCTACCTCCCCCAACATTAGCATTTGATCGGCCTCTCTGGAATCTTCCTCCTCTACCTCTTTGTCTCTATTCATGCCTTTGGTTCAACTTTTCTTCAACCTTCAAGGCCCACTTATAAACTTCTTCCACATCTTTAATCTGTATTAGACTAATTTCATCTTGTATTAACACCCTTAGACCATTAGGGTAGCAAGAAACTTGTTTAGATTCATTATCTACATGTCTAGATATAATGTTCAATTTGTAAAGATCCTTGGTATAATTATTAACACTTAAGTCCTATTACTTCAAATTTTGCAGCCTCCAAAATAGATTCACTTGATAGTCCTCATTCAAGAACTTAGCCTTTAATTTTTTCACCATCTTATCCCAAGATTTGATCTTATCTTTGTCTCTTCTATGTCGGTCTATTTACAAATTTTCCCACCATAAGACTGCATGCCCTTTTAACTTGGTACAAGCATATTTTACCTTCTTCTCCTCACAAGTTCCTTTAAGTTTAAAGTACTTATCCATATCTGATATCCAATCTATCAATTCATAAGAATCCAAGATGCCATGATAGTTTGGTGGATTGAAATGAGGTCTCTTTTTCACATTTGCCAAGGTTCTGATAAACCTTTCTTCCTCTTGATTCAACTTTGGTTTCTCTTCCTAGTTTTATCCTTCCCTAGCCTTATTCTATTCATTTCCTTCTTCATCACTTGCATCTTCAATGTGTTTTCCTATCCTCTGAGTTGTTTCCACCACTTCCAATCTAGCAGTAATTTGTCTCAATATATCCATGATAGTTAGATCTTCATTCCTTCCTCCTCCTCTAGCATTTCTTCTAGCCATCTTCACAATCTTCAGCAGTTATAGGTCAAATCCTCTCTTTCGCCACCCCACAAGAAAACCATGGGTTGCAAAAACTTTCTCTAATACCACTTGATGCAGTCAAGGCTAGTGGGATCTCATAGAGTCTGAAAAATTCTTGCAGCAAGAGTCAACACAATGGAAAAAATCAATTCTAGATTTTTAAACAACTCAATAAGGAACAAAAAACATGCCCATTTAGAGCTTTGCATTAACTCATAAATTAGAATTTACATTACATTGTCCTACAACATGAAGATTACAAGATTTTGACACACATGCTTGATTATAATAGAATTATATACTAAAATCCTACTACTAATCTCCAAGGCTAATTCCTCCAATAAGATACTTAACAAATATCATAAGCCTCAATATATAGAGCTTACCAGTACATATGTCATCCAAGAACAATTACATTTTCCAAGAACAAGAAAATGTAATAAAGAAATATAGGTTAGGACCCAAATCATAAGATCTTAACACCATGATGTATAAATGGCATATCATCCAAGAATGACATTGGCGAAAGATCCAAGAACATAAAAATATGAGTCACCAAGCTTCATCGACCATAAAATTACTTCACGAGAGCGGCAAGCCCAATTGGCCATTAGAACATGAAGAACACACTAGCCTGAATTTGAATCCAAGATAACTCCTCAGTGAAGACTCCAATTGAGGTAGAAACCCATACATGAGTACAAGATGATGTCTAGAAGGTTCCCTGAAGTTCACAACAAAAAATTATCTAAAACAAAGGAACGCCACCAAAACTAAGAAAACTAGAAAAATAAGAACAAAACTAAAAGGAAATGTTTTTGGATGATGCAAGATTGCAAAGAAACCAAGATACGCTTGCATCATATTACCTTTTGTGCAAAAAATTCCCAAATATTATATCCTTTCACACCATGATTGTAACTAATGAAGATACATTTCACATCCTTTTTCTCTAACTTAGTTCACTTCTTCTTTGGCACATATGCATAAGCATCATAGCCAAAAACTTTGAGATGTCTTAATGAAGGCTTGTGAACCAACCATGCCTCCATATATAGGATTTTTATCAATGAGAGTTAGTGTATGGGACTTTTTAATCAGGAAGCAAGTAGTGGAAATATCTTCATCCCAAAACATGTATTCTATTCTAGCACCACGTAGCATACTCCTAACCTTCTACATCAATGTTGTGTTCATCCTTTCTACAACTCCATATTGTTGTGGAGAATACAAATTTGTCTTAAGTCTTTGAATGAAACAATATTTATAGAACCTATCAAAATCAATTGAGGAAAATTCACCACCATTACCAGTCCTCATATAGTTTATCTTCCTTCTAGTATGCAATTCAACCATTGCGTTAAAGTCTTTAAATTGACTAAGAATATTAGATTTATGATTTATAAAATATACCTATTTTATTATGTTATAATCATCAATAAATAAAATAAAATGTTTAGATTTACTAATGGAAAGAGCATATACAAGACCAAACACATTAGAATCAATAAGATCCAACACATACAAAATTTAAGAGAACTTGGGTAAAAATGGACATGGTTTCATTTTCATAAATGCAATGCTCAAAGAAATCAATATCTCAAGATTATAATCATTCAAACCTTCAGTGAGGTTTTTATTTTTCAATGTCCTTAGACCCATCTTTCCAATGTGGCCAAGTCTTTGGCTCCCTAACATAGTCTTATCTATAGGTAACTTTGTTTCATAAGAAAAAAACACCCTTAGATTCCCAAAATCCATAACCATCTACTGAAGGTGAAACCCTCACCTTTTCTAATAAATTATCCATAGATTTGGTCTTCACAAATTACTATTACACTCGACAGTGTCTGCATCAAACTTATACAAAGTGCCATTTATGACACCTCTAGCAACCACCACACAACCTCTCACCATTTTATATCTGACATTATAAAAGACTACCTACATATCCAAATCTATTATTTTTCTCATAAACAACAAGTTTTGTCTTAGACTAGGGAGATGTAACACACTATTAATCTTTCTTATTCTACCATTAGGAAACTTGATTTTAACTTTACCTCAATCAACAATATTTTATTGATAATTCACCTAAGTACACCTTACCTCCATCAAATTCTTTATATTTATAAGATTGTTCATTATTCGAGGTTATATGGAAAGATGTGCCTAAGTCAATTAAGCATGCACCATCACATGCATGCGTGGATAAAGTTGCAATAAATGCATCACTATCTTCCTTCTCAAACTCATTACCGAATCAAATTTCTTTTACTTCTTCCTCATTTATTCTTTGCAATCCCTATAGATGTGTTCAATCTCACCACAATTCCAACAACAAAAATTTGGGCTTTCTAGGAGATTTGGATCTCCCTCTAGATTTAGATTTATTACACTTCTCACTATTCTTTTGTTTTTCCTTAGGTCTTCTACAAACAACTAGGGATTCATATGCATTGATGGATACCTTCCTCCTCATCTCTTTAGAAAGAAAATAATCCACCACATCTTCCATACTCAAAACAATAGAAGTACTACCAATATCCATGACAAAAGAATTCCACAAATCATGAAAAGAACAAAGCAAGATCTAACATTTCTCCTCCTCATCCATCTTGACACAAACTGATGTCAATTGAGCCACTAACATATTGAACACCTCTAGGTGGTCTTTAATTTTTCCACCCTCTACCTTTCTGAAGGAATATAGCTTCTTTCTCAAGAAATCTTATTTACTAAATATTTTCTTGACACATCTCACCAGCTTCTTCTATAGATTATTTGTAGAGAAATATTCATGGAAATTGAATAAAATAAATGTTGGTAAGTTGGATGTATTGTCATTGGTGTCAACATATATGTTGGATAGTTTGGTCAGTAGTGCAGTATGATCAGAGGTTTGGTTATTGAAGATAAGTGTTTGAAAATGTCAGGAGATGTTTTAGATAGTATGTACTTGGTTTATATCAAGTTACAGAGGTGCGCATGATAATTTGGATATGATATGAGCATAGGTATGGTGATTGGTTCTTACATTATTTGCCAGTGTTGAAAGTGTGACATTAATTGATTCGGTGTGAAATTACAAGTTGATATTTTTATTTGTGCATCTAGTTGTATGTTTGAAACATTATGATGTGTCCTCAATTTGAAATCTTCGTGGTCTAGAGATCTGCAAGGCATTTTTTAGGTGTATCATTGGATGCTGACAATTTTCTTGAGGTTCGGTATGAGAGATGTTGGTGAATATGATAATTTGGGTGGCTTCAAATGTTTATGTGTTCTTCATGATGCCTATGGATTTTCTTAGGTTGTCTTCCTATTGATTTGGTGGTTCACATTGATTGTGGTGATCGGGATTGGAGGATTTTTTAGTTGGTAGTGGTTTTTCTTATGTTCTTGGCCGACTTGACCAATAAAACATTTTGTGGATGATCAAAGCATGATTTTTGGATGTGTTACATGATCGAGGATTGATGATAATATTCATTTTTATATTTTGGTGGTCAAACATGAATTTCAATTTTAACTTTCGGTGCATGTATTTGCAGCTTGTAATTTGGGTTTTGTCAACCTTGTTTGTTTCTCAAGGTTGATCAATTATGCATATATATAGTGAAATTTATGGTTCTAGATGCATGCTTTTGTTTGGAGAGCAAGTGTATAGATTTAATTTGAGTAGTGAGATCTAGGTAGTGTGCATGAATGCATGTGTGTTCCCCATTTGTAATAAGTTATACTTCTAACAAGGTGTAGGCTTATTATGGGTTTCAAACCCACCATGGTTTTTCACCTTTACGGGTGTCCACAATAAAAATCCTTTTTTTATGTGTTGTGGTTGTGTTTCTAATTAATGCATGCAAGTTTAATTCATTAAGATTAGAAATAAGGGTTTTAAGGTTTAAGGTATTTTGAAGTTATTGAAGTTTTGAAATAATTGATTCACCCCACCCACCCCTCCCCCCCCCCACCACTCTCAATTGTTCCCTGCCATATTTCCTTCAATTGGTATCAGATCCAAGTCCCTTAGAGGAATCTTAATCACTTGAGGGTGATCTAGAGTGTCAACCTATAAGAAAGACAATCCAAGGTTTGATGGATCTAACTACACCTTATGGAAGAGTCTCATGATAGTTCATCTATAATGCATTGATGAGGATTGTTGGAAGATTACAAAGTCAACCTATTATGCTCCTACAAACCATACTACTCCAGATGAGATCAAGGATGCCAAAGAAAACATCAAGGCAAATGAATCTTTGTTGAGTGCCTTGAACAATGCTTAAATGACCAAAGTCATGGAATTGGAGATGAAAAATGATATTTGGGAGAAGCTAAAGACCTTGTATGAAGGAGATAAGGAAGTGAAAGTTTCCAAGTTGCAGATCTTTAAGGGAAAGTATGAAGCCTTGCAGATTAGTGAAAATAAAGATAATGCCTCTTTCATGCTCAAAGTTAATGAGGTGTTGTGTACTATCAGATGTGTTGGAGGTACCTTGGAAGAAGAGGAGATTGTTGCAAAGGTTCTAAGATCATTACCTCCTACTTACATACACAAATTTGTAGCCATTGAGGGATTCAGACAGTGACAGATGTGACAAGAGATAAGTTGGTCAGTAAGCTTACTACTTTTGAGCTTAGTGAATTTGGTAGTTCATTTCCTAAGCTGTAAACATCTTTCAAAGCTACTATATCTGGTAAGGACATGCAAAGATGGGGTTTGGGAGAAGGCTCCACAAAGAGATTATCAAGATATAAGAAGGAAATGAAATTTCTTGAAGAAGAAGAGAAATAAATTCAAGAGTTGGAATCATTGATTTCTAGAAAACTACCAAAGGTTCTGGTAAGTACAAAGAAAAGATGCCTCTCAAATATTTTTCATGCAATAAGATAGGACATTTTGCATTTAGATATCTAGAAAGGATTCCTAAGTTTAAGACTAATACACCTAGAGTTCAAAAGAAGGCTATTATGTTGCTGATGAAGGTATAAAAAATGATGAATATGATGGTGTTGACAAAGGTGACAATGCATATGAATTTTTATTTGTTGATATCAAGGAAGAAGAGCCTAAGTTTGAATATCCTATGTATGCTACTTCTACTAATTGTGTTATTGAAGAGAAAGTGCTAGCTTCCCAAGTTGTTAAAAAGGATGAATAGGTAATAGATAGTGGATGCTTTCATCATATGACTGGTGATAAGATAAAATTTGTAAGCTATGAAAATTATGATGGTGGTATTGTAAGATGGGGAGACAATATTGGCAGTGTGATCCAAGGTAGAGGTTCCATTTCTCTAGATGGAAAGAATAATACAATGATGTATTATTTGTAGAAGGTTTGAAACATAATCTTCTTAGTGTTGGACAATTAGTGGACAAATTTTATGGTCTTCATTTCAAGGATGACAGATGCAAGATCATGAATTGATTTGGAATAGAGATTGCAACGTGATCAAAAACAAAAAAGTAGCATATTTTACTTGAATAGTGGTTAGAAAACTTATTTGATTGCTCAAGTAGATGAAAGCTATTTATGGTATAAAAGGTTTTATCATGTGAAATTTGACAACATTGTGGCAATAAGTTCTATGCATTTTGTTACAGATATTCCTAGGGTGAAGAATCCTACTAACATTATTTGAAATGAATGCCAATTGGGCTAGAAAACAAGAGTTACTTTCTATGCTAAAATTGGAAATTCAAATGGATTATTAGATATTGTTCATACTAATCGGTGTGGTTTTTCTAGGATAAGAATTTTTCAAGGTGATAGGTATTTCATGTTTCTCATTGATGACTATTCTAGGATGGTATGGGTGACTTTCTTGAAGGAGAAGTCTAAAGCTTTTGAGAAGTTTAAAATCTTCAAGAACATGGTTGAGACTAAGATAGGATTGAAGTTGGAGTGTCTAAGATCATGCAGAAGTGGTGAATTCACATCTGGTGAGTTCTACTCCTTTTCTGAGAAGCATGGGATAAAGAGATAGTTATTTGATCCAAGGACTCCACAACAAAATGGAGTGGTGGAGAGGAAGAACAGGTCTATTCTTGGCATTGCTAGGACCATAATGCTTGAAGTAAATATTGTGTAGACATTTTGGAGAGAATTAGTTAGCACTACAATATATACTCTTAATCGAGTACAAATCAAAGGAGATACAAGCAAGACACCTTATGAGTTATGATGTGTAAATGTTCCTACGGTTAGGTATTTCAAAAAATTTGGTAGAAAATGCTATATCAAAAGAGATGAGGAAGGTATGTTCCTTCGGTATTTTACTAAAATAAAGGCCTATATGTGCTATAATAAGAGGTTGAAGAAGATAGTGGAGACTACTAATGTCAAAGTAGATGAAAGCTTTGAGTATCTATCCATATCTCATGGATATGATTATGATGATCAAAATTCTAGTGATAATCAGATACAACAATATCAAGTTCATAATCAAGTTCAAGGTGTTCCAGTGACTCCATAAAATGAGGCCAATACAGGTGGAAAAGAAGAAACGGTTAGGATTAAGTAATACTAAGAGGGGGGTGAATTAGTATTAGAACACTTTAAATTGAACTTCAACCAATTGAAAATAAACCATATATTAATGTTGAAATGAAAAAGAACATATAACACATAACACATAACTCATAACACCATTATTTTTTTTTGAGGATTTCCTGGCCAAGGGAAAACCCTGGTGGGGATGGTACCCACAACTATGCACAAAAATATTGAATCCCTGTTAGGAGATCTAGCCCTGTTAGGAGATGAGTATTACATAGTACATTTCCTTGTTAGAGGAATACAAAACCCTATTAGGGGTATACAAAAACCCTATTAAAGGTGTGGTGAGCTTACAACTCTTACAACCAAAATTCTATTACAAAAGTGTTCTTTAATAAGTGAACTACACAAGCATCTGCTATACTTTGATAGTTCCAGTTATAGCTCTATTGATCTCTGATCTTGCATCTTCTATCTACCTTTACCAATATCCCAAATTCACATCCATCATATATCCATTTCTATCACATAGCATCACACTTATCACTTCCACAAAACACTTTATACTTATATCAATTCTGCCATCCAATAGGCTCACAGATACAATACAAAACATAACAATTACTTATACAAATGATAAATGTAGATTCAGAGATCTTGTATTACCAAAGTGTCAGCAATATACAACTTTCATATGAATTAGCATGTTACCATTCCATCTAATCTTGCCTCAATCATCGCGACTGTTCATATGCCCTGTTTCATTATTTCTCTATCTTCGCATACCTTCACAACAATGTAGCTTACTAATATTAACACCAAAATACGTGCGAACTTAACTGAAGGTCATAAATATCCCAAAATTTTTGCCTCTATGTTCGTAATCCATAATACATCATATATTATCTTCGCTGACCAAAACTGTACTGTAGTATACTGTTATTTTGATTATGTACTTAGTCATTTTCATGATTGTGTCTCCAATACTTATAATCACTTCATGTGATCACTCCAGCATAAGTGTTTCCATAAATGACAACCCTTAAGTGATCCATAGTGCTCTCAAAACATCACTTGCCAACAGAAACAAAGAAGTATTATGTAAATTCAAAGATTCCAAGGTATGTAAGATTAAAACATTTTGAAGATAAAATTATTGGTGATAGAAATAAAGGTGTTCAGACTAGAAGAAGGATTTCTCAAGATCATATCTTCTTAATCTCAAAGATTGAACCTAAAGATGTGAGTGAAGATTGCAAGGATGATCATTGGGTTGATGTCATGGAAGTAGAGTTGCAGTAGATTGAGAAGAATAATACATGCTATCTTATTCTTAGGCCTAAGGGCAATAATGTTATTGGTACCAAGTGGGTTTTTAGAAATAAATTAAATGAAGAAGGAGAAGTTGTCAGGAACAAAGAAAGATTGGTGGGCAAAGGATATTCTCAGTTGGAAGGAATTGACTATGATGAAACCTTCTCTCCAATAACAAGATTGGAAGCAATGAGATTATTCCTTTCTTATGCTGCCTATAAGGACTTCAAAATATATCAAATGGATGTGAAGTCTATATTTTTGAATGGTAAGATGGAAGAAGAAGTATACATAGAGAAACCATATGGTTTTTAGTTGACTAATCAACCGAGCATGGTTTTCCAATTGAAGAAAGCATTATATGGGCTGAACATGTTAGAATAACTGAGAGGGGGGGTGAATCAGTTATCCAGTGTAACAAAACAAAATGTATAATCCAAAACAATTTCTTCTATTTCTGCTCGTCGGTAAGCAATAATAACTCTTATTGTTTGTGCTTTTACCGATTACCAGTCTAATACTTATAACTATTTACCAATCAAATCTAATATGTAACATGCAAGTATGATAACAAACAAATATCACAATCAACACATAACACAAGAGATTTAACGTGGAAACTCTGTAAAGGGAAAAACCACCTGGGACCGGCAACCCAAAATTGTTCACTCTTCTGAAGCGAGGATGGCTAAGACCCAACCCTGTTAAATGTTACAAACACACTGTCAAGTGTGACCTTGTTAGAGGATTTTAGAATAGAAGTTATCATCCAACCAGCATTCACTATGGGGTTGACAGGATAAAAATGTTCATTCTATGAATGATGCATCATAAGACTTTCAGAGTCCACTCAGTTAAGAGATTTAGATTGTATACAATGGTTAAATATGTAATAGTAAAATGACCTACCTTAATACAACTTCAATTGCAGATTACAGATCAATATTTAGTCCATTCAAATCCTTCTGATCAATAATTCACTTCATATTCAATACTGTATCAACTTACTGTCCGTCGGCAACTGCTCTTCTGTAGCTCAGTAATTGCTCTGCAGCTCGGTTCTCACTAACTAGTATGATCAGAATGCATGAAACTTTATTCACGCGATAATCTTGCAGCTTTTTCTTCTTCCCGACATTTTCATAAAGAGATTTTGTTCTCTTATATAGACAAGTAAATCATTTTCTTCTCCACCATCAAATTTTGCCACTTAAAATTTCTCGGTACTTGTGTCAATAACACGTTTCAATTTGCTTCGTTAGATCTTCTTTGAATTTTGTCAGTCGTTGATCTGCATAACAAACATTATCTGTTACCTCGATGTTATACTCTTGCCAGCTCATCAATCTTATCGGATAAACTAATCATTTAATTCATTATGTCTTCCTCGGTTAACAAAGAAATGTGTCGGTGAACACTGCTTGGTTAATACTATGGTCGGTATACACTACACTCCGTCGATGTATACTAGAAATGCTTCATTTACCAACAACACTGCTTTGTGTCTTTCAGCTCTATACTTCATTATAGATAAATGAAACATAATGAAGTCAATATCATCAAGTCATAGACTCATCAATAAGTTACTTAATGTGTTCCTTATCCTCATCTGTCATGTACATCTTTCCTCAAGTAGATTTCTCTGTTCTTCATCTCTTTTCCACTTTTCTTCAGATGTCTCGGTGTAGTAACTTACAAGATAAGTGTTGTCAAACTAGTTGACATCAATGAAAACATAATACCGATTTAATCATATTACATATCTAATCAGCAACTTCTCAGTGATCTTGTAATCATAGATCCTTCAATCAGATTCCAAATCAGTTGTAGTCCAACAATTTCTCCCTTTGGCATTGATGGCAACTCAAGTAATATGAAATGTGCCATACACATACCAAACATACATTCTACAACTTTGTGAATAAATGTTGTAAGTCGAATAGACTTAATATGTTTAATCACTATGTTATTAAACCAACATTAAGTAATACAGCTTTACCTTTTTGTAGTTGTGATCTTTTCAGTTCTCATGTTCCTGCTTCTATTCTATGTAACTGATCTTCAATACTCTGTCTCATTCAGATTATCTCTCCCTTAGATAATTATCGTCGGTGCTTGTTCCTTTTCATATTTTGTTTTATCTCTCCCCTTTTCATTTCATATGGTATGGTTTATCTCTCCCTTTGACAGCAATGCCAAGAAATAAATAAACAATCAACTCTGTAGTAGCCAAGTAACTCTTTGTGATGTTCAGTACTTCCTCTATATCTCTGTATACTGATATCTCATCGGGTCAAGTTCTCAAACTTAATCACAACCTTGAACATGATTCAAAGTGTGAACTATGCTGCATCAACATGAATGATCTTCTGAGAAAAAAAATTGGTTGATGCAACATCCAAATCACCTTAGTAACCGATAGACAAGGGACAGACCCCAAGTCTAGTCCTCAAGTATTCAAATGTGTCCTTCAGTAGGGGCTTTGTAAAAATATCTGCAAGTTGTTCTTTAGATGTAACAAATTCCAACTTTACTTGCTTCTCTTGCACTTGTTCTCTTAAGTAATGATACTTAATAGATATATGCTTTGTCTTAGAGTGCATCACAAGATTCTTTGAAATATTAATAGCACTAGTGTTGTCACAGTATATAATCACTGGGTCAGTGATTACCTCATTCATTCCTTCCAACACTTGTTTGATATATGCAATGTTTGAATAGTTAGTAGCAGTAGCAACATACTCTGCTTCAGCTGTAGACTGAGAAATACAAGCCTGCTTTTTACTTGTCCAGGTTACAAGTCTTTCACCAAAGAAAAATGCTCCTCCGGTGGTGCTTTTTCTATCATCCACATTTCCAGCCCAATCAGCATCGATGTAAACTTTCAATTCAAACTTCCCTTCCTTAGAATACCATAATCCATAATTTTTTGTTTTCTTGAAGTATCTTAAGATCCTTTTTGTAGCTATCATGTGTGATTCTCTAGGGTTAGCAGAAAATCTTGCAACAATTCCCACAGCATGTGCTATATCTGGCCTACTGTGAACTACGTACATTAACTTGCCAATCATAGATCGGTAAAGTGTCTGATTTACCTCAGTAGTTTCATCTTCCTTTGTCAATTTGCATCCAGTAGCCATCGGTGTTCCCACAGGTTTAGCATATTCCATGCCAAATGTCTTTAGTACTTCCTTTATGTATTTAGATTGTGTGATGAATATGCCATCACTCTGTTGGATCACTTGTAGTCCAAGAAATAACTTAATCTCTCCGAACATAGACATTTCAAATTCCTTTTGCATTTCATCAGCAAATGCCTTGCAGACAAGATCTGAGCCACCAAAGATAATATCATCAACAAAAATTTCAACAATGATAATAGTATCACCTTTCACATACAGATTGTTGTTTTCACTTGTTCTAACAAATTCAATACTTAACAAGTAAGTATGCAGTCTTTCATACCATGCTCTCAATGCTTGCTTTAGTCCATATAAAGCTTTATGTAATCTACATACCATGTCTTTATTATCGGGATCAACAAATCCTTCAGATTGTTCAATGTAGACTTCTTCTTCAAGTATACCATTCAAAAATGCTGACTTCACATCCATTTGATAGACTTTGAATTTCTTACGTGCAACATATGCAAGTAGCATTCTAACTCCTTCTAATCTAGCAAGTGGTTTAAATGTCTCACCATAGTCAATGCCTTCTTCCTATGCATATCCTTTGCATACTAATCTAGCTTTATTTCTTGTAACTTCACCATTTTCATTCAATTTATTCCTGTATATCCACTTAGAACTGATAACATTCTTATCTTTCGATCGATGTACTAAGGACCAGGTTTTGTTCTTTTCTATTTGCTCTATTTCCTCCTTCATTGCATTAACCCATTCTTCATTCTCTAATGCAACTTTTACAGTTTTAGGTTCAAATTCACAAATTAGACATGTACTTTGTCTTGTTTTGTTTCTGGTTTGCATTCCAACATGTCTGTCTCCAATGATTTGTGTTTCAGGATGATGTCTCCTGAAAAAACTAGCCAAGACATGATTTCTCCTTTCTTGTTCATCCTGCTCAGGGTCATTTTCTTGCTCGGCAGCTTCTTCATGTTCATCGATTTGTGGTGCCTGTTGTACTACATTATTTCCCTACTGACCAGTTGTTACAGCTTGTGATGTTGGTAGATACTCTGGATGTTCAATGTAAGTGAATCTACCATAGTCTTTCGGTTCCTTTGTATTTTCCTCTATGTATTTGTCATCAAACTCATCAACACGAACATTAGTACTTTCAACAATCTTATTTGTAGCCTTATTCAAACATTTGTATGCTTTACTTGTAGTGGAATATCCAAGAAATATTCGTTCATCTCCTTTAGAATCAAATTTTCCATTTCTCTCATCTTTCAAGATAAAGCATTTACTTCCAAAACTTCTGAAATAACTCACAGTAGGTTTGTGACCAAACCATAGTTCATAAGGTGTTCGGTTGGAGTCCTTCTTTAGTTGTACTCAGTTAAGAACATATACAGTTGTGCTGACAACTTCCCTCCAATATGTTTGAGCAACATTCTTTTGTATCATCAATGTTCTAGCACAGTCAATTATTGACCTATTCCTTCTTTCAACAATGCCATTTTGCTGAGGTGTTCTCGGTGTAGATACCTGCCTCTTGATTCCATGCTCATTGCAAAATTTAGTAAATTCATCAGAGATAAATTCACCTCCTCTATCAGATCTTAAGCACTTTATTTCCTTACCGGTTTCTTTTTCTACCTTAGCTTTATACCACTTAAACATTTTGAAAGCTTCAGATTTCTCTTTCAACAACATAACAGTCATCAATCTAGTATAATCATCAACAAAAAGAATAAAATATCTATCACCAAAATAGCTCCGAGTTCTCATAGGACCACACAGGTCAGTATGAACCAACTCAAGTATCTTCTTTGTTGAATAGTCCTTGCTTTTAAAACTAGACTTAGTCATCTTACCTTTCTGACATTCATGGCACATGGCATGATCAGGTTTTTTCAAGTTAGGCAATCCTCTAACTCTTTTCTTTCTACTAATCTTGATCATGTTGTCAAAGTTCACATGGCATAACCTTTGGTGCCACAACCAAGCATCTTCATCCTTTATTAACAAACAAGAAGAATGATCTATATCAAGATAGAATAGATTACCTCTAGATTGTGTACCAGTTCCGACAAGTCTTCCTCCATCATCATAAATCTTCACCTTTTTACTCTCAAAAGCCAGTCGGTGGCTTGAATTGTTCAGCTGAGCCACACTTATCAGATTATAGTTCAGTCCATCTACCCAATATGCATTTTCACATTGTAATCTGTCATTGATCATCAGTGAGCCTTTACCTCTTACCATACAAGGTGCATCATTTCCCATTCTCACAGATCCTCCATTATATTCAACAAGATGATCAAAATTCTCTACATCACCAGTCATATGATGTGTGTAGCCACTGTCTATGATCCATGTATCATTTCTGCTTACTTTAGAGATCAGTGTTGTCTCCTCATGTTTCTCTTCATCTTCTGAGTCATCTTTCATAGCAACAAATACAAATTCTATATCATCATCAGAATCGGATTCAGTTTCAATATCTTTGGCTATGTAACATACCTTTTTGCCTTTTTCATCTCAGTTGTCTTTGTTGTTGTGTCGGTAACCTCTGTTGACTCTTCTCCCATAGCTTCCTTCAGATCGGTCTTTGGATCTATCATCATCTTTCTTTTGTGGACATCTAGCAGTGATGTGACCGACTTCCTTACAATTGAAGCATGCTAAAGGTAGCTTACCTCTATACCTTCCTTTTCCTTTGGGCAATCTTCTGGCCATAAGTGCTTCAAGCTCATCAAGTTCATCATCGGTATTGTCATCACTATCACAATTCTTACTATTCCTGCTAGACTTTCCAATTTTCAAAGAAGACATGAAAGTGGATTCAACAGAAGGAACAACACTGTTATCAAAATTGTTTAATTCAAAGGTTGTAATTTTACCAATCAAAGTGTGAAGAGTGAGGTTGGATGTAGCTCTTGTTTCATGAATTGCAGAAATCCTGATTGCATAAATTGGTAGCAAAGTTTTGAGAATCTTTCTTATCACAGTTTCATCATCAATCACTCCATCAGATGCTCTTATAGCATGTACCACTTCTTTGAGTCTATTTGAATATTGGACAATGTCCTCTCCTTCTTTCATTCTCATTTCATCAAATCTGCCTCTCAGACTTTCAACTCGAGCTCTTTTGACATTCAGATCTCCACTATAGATTTGTGCTAATTTATCCCACATTCCTTTGGCAGTTGTGTATGTCTTGATATCTTCAAATTCAGCATCGATACAGGTAGCAGCAAGTTCCATCATAGTAACATTGTGTTCATGCTTATCCTTCAGTTGATCAATAGTTAGGGGACCGGTGGGTGGTTGTATGTAGCCATTTTGCATCAGATCTAGTGTTGAGTTCCCAATTCCAGATATGTGCAGCTTCATTCTGCTTTGCCATACTGTGAAGTTCTCTTTATTTAGTTTCGATACTTCCCTCTTATACATCTTGAGACCTTTATGCTTAAGTCTTTAAAACTCTATTCCAAGCAACGTAGCTCTGATACCAATTGTTAGAATAACTGAGAGGGGGGGTGAATCAGTTATCCAGTTTCCTAAAACAAAATGTATAATCCAAAACAATTTCTTCTATTTTTGCTTGTTGGTAAGCAATAATAACTCTTACTATCTGTGCTTTTACCAATTACCAATCTAATACTTATAACTGTTTACCGATCAAATCTAATATGTAACATACAAAGTATGATAACAAACAAATATTACAATCAACACATAACACAAGAGATTTAACGTGGAAACCCTGTAAAGGGAAAAACCACCTGGGACCAGCAACCCAAAATTGTTCACTCTTCTAAAGTGAGTTTGGTTAAGACCCAACCCTGTTAAAGGTTACAAACACATTGTTAGGTGTGACCTTGTTAGAGGATTTTAGAATAGAAGTTATCGTCCAACCAGCATTCACTATGGGGTTGACAGGATAACAATGTTCATTCTATGAATGATACATCATAAGACTTTCAGAGTCCACTTGGTTAAGAGATTTAGACTATATACAATGGTTAAATATGTAACAGTAAAATGACCTACCTTAATACAACTTCAATTGTAGATTACAGATCAATATTTAGTCCATTCAAATCCTTCTGATCAATAATTCACTTTAGATTCAATACTATATCAACTTATTGTCCATCGGTAACTACTCTTCTGTAGCTCAGTAATTTCTCTGCAGCTCGGTTCTCACTAACCAGTATGATCAGAATGCATGAAACTTTATTCACGTAATAATCCTGCAGCTTCTTCTTCTTCCTGGCATTTTCATAAAGAGATTTTGTTCTCTTATATAGATGAGTAAATCATTTTCTTCTCCACCATCATATTTTTCTGCTTATTCACATTCATATATTTTGCTGCTTAAACTTTCTTGATACTTGTGTCAATAACACGTTTCAATTTGCTTCATTAGATCTTCTTTGAATTTTGTCAGCCATTGATCTGCGTAACAAACATTATCTGTTACCTCGATGTTATACTCTTGCCAGCTCATCAATCTTATCGGCTAAACTAATCATTAATTCATTCTGTCTTCCTCGGTTAACAAAGAAATGCGTCGGTGAACACTGCTCGGTTAATACAGCGGTCGGTATACACTACACTCTGTCGGTGTATACTAGAAATGCTTCATTTACCGACAACACTACTTTGTGTCTTTCAGCTCTATACTTCATTATAGATAAATGAAACATAATGAAGTCAATATCATCAAGTCATAGACTCATCAATAAGTTACTCAATGTGTTCCTTATCCTCATCTGTCATGTACATCTTTCCTCATGTAGATTTCTTTGTTCTTCATCTCTTTTCCACTTTTCTTCAGATGTCTCGGTGTAGTAACTTACAAGATAAGTGTTGTCAAACTAGTTGACATCAATGACAACATAATACTAATTTAATCATATTACATATCTAATCAGCAACTTCTCAGTGATCTTGTAATCATAGATCCTTCAATCAAATTCCAAATCAGTTGTAGTCCAACAGAACAAATCTCCTAGAGCTTGGCACTCTAGATTAGAAAAATATCTTCTTAAGCTTGATTTCAGTAAAGGTACTATAGATAGTAATTTGTATGTAAAAGTAGATCATGAGGACATTTTGATTATAGAAGTGTGTGTTAATGAAATTATCTTTGGTGGTAATGATAAGTTGGGCAAAGAATTTGCAATGAAAATGCAAAGTGACTTTGAGATGTCCATGATAATAGAAATGAAAAAAAAAATGGGATTGCAAATTACTCAATCAGAGGATGAATTTTTTATATCTCAAGCTAAGTATGTGAAATAAAGATTGAGAAAGTTTGGGTTGGATGATTCCAAACTAGTCAGTACTCCTATGGTGATAGGATGAAAGTTGTCAAGAGATGATGAGTCCCCTAAAGTTAATCAGTCCATAAATAGATCAATGGTAGGTGGCCTACTTTATTTGACTCATACAAGACCAAATATCATGAATATTGTGTGTCTTATGGAAAGATTTTAAGACCTGAGGAAAAGTCATGAGGTAGTTGGGAATAGGATATTTAGATATCTAAAAGGGACAGTGGACTTTAGGATGTGGTATCCTAAATGAACTAATTTCACCTTGTGTGCATATGCTGATGTTGATTGGCAGGTGATGTTGATGACTAGAAAAGTACAAGTGGTGGTGCTTTCTTTTTGGGTAGAAGGTTGGTCTCTTGGATGAGAAAGAAGAAGAACCCCATCTCCTTATCTACTACAGACGAAGAGTACATTGTTATTGCTAGAAATTGTACACAGATAGTTTAGATAAAGAAAATGCTATCAAATATCAAAGTTGTCTTTTATGAGCCTATTTTCATATTTTGTGATAATTCAAGTGCTATAAATATTTCTAATAATCTTGTGCAACACTCAAGGAAAAAGCATATATCAATTAAGTACCATTTTTTGAGAGAGAGTGTGAATGAAAAAGAGGTGAGATTGGATTATGTTCCTGCCAAGGAACAAATCGTTGATATATTCACAAATCCTTTGCCTAAGGATACCTTTGTGTATCTTAGAGGAAATTTGAGGGTGATTTCCCCTCCTAATTAGAACAAAGATTAAGAGGATTGCATCAGTCTACTGTGCTTCATGGAGATAACTTTTATCTAGATTGGTGTGTGGGGGCTACTACTCAGGCGGAGTAGTCAGCTTGGTGAGTTGGTTATTCAAAGTTGAGGAGTGAGAAGTTTTCATTAGATTTTTGAATTTTATGGTTCAAAGAATATATGTGCCTTTTCATTAATGTCAAAGGGGGAGAGATATTCATGTAAAAAAGGGGGGAGAAAGCTTCAACATGTGAGGAATTGTTGAGACTCTAAAAGATAATGATGGATATTGTGGCTATTGTTGGTAGTATTGTTGATTGTTTTTTATTAAGGTAAAAATAGGTTTTACATGGACCCAAAACTAGAGTACAAAATAGCATAAAGATAGAGCATTAAAGTAAACAAAAAGAAACACCTGCTGGAAAACAATAGCAGGGACCAACAGCCGAACAGTTCAAAAGTAGAAACTACAAAACAACTACCAGAAAGAACTAGCTAATTATCTATTATCATCTCCTCAGCCTTCTTCTGGAGGTCTTCCATCTTCTAGATAGTTTCTTGCAGCTCCTTCAACTCTTTAGGTTTTCCAAGGACCTTTCTCTGGGTGCGCCCTCTAGTTCTCATCCCCAGCCCAGTGTTGCCAGCATCCTCATTGATGGTGATAGTGGTTCTTTCCAGCATGTTCCTTTCCAGGTAGTTATGCAACATATTCAGATTCATAATGGTCACCTTCAAATCCTCATTGCTGTGGTTCAGAACACCTTTTATCATACTATCATGGTTGCTAATTTTGGCTTCTAATTCTTTCATCTTGTCCTTAACCTTCTTACTCATCTCAGCAGTTCCTTCCTCATTAGTATTTTTATTTTTAACCTTATCAAGAACCTTACTTTCCATTTTTCCCAGCTTAGTAGTCATGTTTTTCATAGTTTTTTCCATTTCCTGGATGTGGATTTTCATTTCCTACATTTCCTTTTTCCAATCCCTGTTCTTATCCTGATTCTCCACATTGTTCTTCTCCTCCTGCAAATAAGCTTCCCTCAGGAGGATAATGGGTTCCTCTTTTTTGTTGTTGATCTCCAACATGGTCGTCTCGTCCCTACCTTCCTTCCCACTTTTTGAGATGTCCTCACCAATATCACTTGAAGAAGGGATTTTACCAGCCTCCTTACCTTCATTCTATTGTCCATCCATAATTCCCTCAGAAAACCCTTCTTCATCTTTATCTTCCTCCTCTCCGGTTTTACCATCCCTTGTATCTGGTATAACTTTGATCATTATTTCTTCCACAAGGGCATTCTGAGAAGAAATATCAGCCTCCATGGATAACATCTAAGTACCTTCATCCTCTTTCTCAACACCCTCATTATAATCAAGGGAATCTTTCATAACTTCATCAGAAGAGTAATCCTGGGTCCCTTCCTCTTCCTCTTCCACTTCCTCCTTTTCTTCTCCATCTTCATGGCTAATCTCCTCTTTATCATCATTCCCCTCATCCATCCAATCATTCATTTCCTCTTCCTGATCTTTTTTGTGCTCTTCCTCTTTCTCATTATTTATCTCTTCTTCATCAGAATCCTTCACATTGTCTTCCTCAAGGATACTCTTTCCTCTAGTTTGATGCTTATTATCTAACTCCTCACCTCTGATATCTTTGTCACCAGTAACAACAAGAGGTTTTCCCTTATTTTTCTTTCTCTTCTTACTATTCTCAGGTTCTGTCTCCCCCTCAATCTTCACCTTTCTTTTTCCAGTGATCCTTTTAGGGATAGGTTTCAGAATGTTGTCCCTGATGTGCTCAGAAATAAGAAGGATCAAGCCCTCATGCAACATGGGGTTAGAAGCCTTTTTCCTGTGTCCCATAATGCTTCTATTCAGAGAACTCAAAAGATAGTAAGGGAAAGAAATTCTCCTTTTATGCCTGAAGTGGTTAATAAACACAAAATGGAAATTGTAGATTTTGGAATACCGCCCGTCCAGAGTAAAATATTCTATCATGGCCTTCAAACTTTTAGCCCAGAATTCATCAATATTAGTAATATCCACATAGTCACCTTTCCCCTTAGTCATAAGGGCTTTCTCATCATCAATTTTGGGGAAAATAGTAAAAGCTTCAGTTCCTAGCCTATGATTGCCTCTATGAAAATGGGTTCCTTCGACAAGTAAACCATTAATATCAACTAAGCTAGAAATAGTAAGAGTGAAGGACTTGCCCCAAAGATGCACCTTACCATTAGTCCAGCCTTTCGCAAACAAAGAAGTGATCTATTTGTCGTGCCCATGAAGCTTCTTTATAAACTGAGTAACCCCCCCTTTCTTCAGCTTCTTCCAAACTTTTCTATCCTGTCTCCATTTGTCACAGTCAGAAGGTTCCTCCCCCTTCAAACCACCTCCCATATTTTTCTAGTTATTCATGTGCTGGTTCAGCTTCTTACCAGTGATCTTCGCCTTACTTCTCTGGTTAACTTTTCTTTTTTGGTTATCGATAATAACCCATTGTCTGTGCTTTATTACCTACAGAGTAAAGTTCCCACACTTTGCCTTACATGCAAACCTCCTCGGTAAATGATTTGTCCTTGTCATCATTAAATTAAGTGATTTTTCCTTCATGGTGATTAATCCTGTCATAGTTGATTAGACTTGAAATCTCAATCTTAAGATTTTCTTCCCCTCTCCACTTTTGGGTGACGTCACACAAGGTACTGTCATTAGCCAGCCTGTCAACCGGTTTGTTGCCTTCACGATAAACGTGAGTAACATGGCTTTCTTCAAAGGAATTCATTAAAATTTTAATTTTGTTAATGATGTGTTCTATAGTCCAAGAGCTGTTAGACTTCCCTTTTATAGCATTGATTATATTTAGTGAATCCCCTTCCAGCCATAATTCTGTGCATCCCAAATCTTTCGCCATCATAACCAAGTAAAGAGCAGCTTCAACCTCCACCATGTGACTAGTTTGGATTCCCAACGGGACAACAATCGCTCCTAAACAGTTTCCAGCAGTATCTATTGTTGATTGTTGACCTCAAGGGGAGATTCTTGATTTCCTTGTGCATTGATTATTTTTCACATCATATGTTTCCATCAATGCTAAAGGGGGAGATTGTTGTCAAGCTAGATGTGATTTTCATTGATGTCAACATATTCATTGGACGGTTTGGTAAGTAGTACACTATGCTCAAAGGTTTAGTGAGGTTTGATTATTGAAGATAAGTGGTCACACACATCAAGAGATGTTGTGGATAGTCTATACTTGGTTTATGTCAAGTTATATAGGTATGCATAATAATTTAGATGTGATATGAGGCCAGGTGTGGTGATTGATTCTTACACTATCTGCCAGTGTTGATAGTGTGACATTAATTGGTTCAGTGTGAACTCCTAGGTTGATATTTTTTTATTGTGCAACATGTAGTATGTTTAGAACATTATAAAGTATCCTCGATTCAAAAGGATCATGGTCTAGAGATCTGCAAGGTATTTTTTAGGTGTATCAGTGGATGTTGACAGTGTTCTTGAGGTTCAATATGAGAGATGTTGGTGAATCTAATGATTTGGATAGCTTTGGATGTTTATGTGTTCTTCATGATGCCCATAGATGCTCTTGGGTTGTGTACCTACTAATTTGGTAGTCCACATCAATAGTGGTTATCAGGATTGGAGGACTTTTTAGTTGGTGATGGTTTTTCTTATGTTCTTGGTTGACTTGATTAGTAAAACATTTTGTGGATGATCGAGGCATGATTTGTGGACGTGTTATGTGCTCGAGGATTGATGATAAGATTTATTTTTATATTTTGGCAATTGAACATGAATTTGAATTGTTATTTTTGGTACGTGGATTTACATCTTGAAATTGGGGTTTTGTTGACCTTGTTTGTTTCTCAAGGTTGATAAATTATGCATATTTAGAGAAAAAATTATGGTTGCAGACGTGTGTGATTTTTCAGAGAGAAAGTGTGCAGATATGTTAAGGGTTGAATCGCTCATATAAAGGTGGCAAAGAGGATTTGAATAAATATTTGATTGTGCTTCATTGGAACTGACCTAGGTATAGGGTAGATGCCATTATACATTTCATAAATTTCATAGTGTAGTCTGATTGATCATTGTAGTGATCTTGTAAGGCAGCAAGTCTTCCTTTGGGTTGTAACCCTTTTTATTTGAGTAGTGAGCTCTAGGAAGTGTGCTTGAATGCATGTGCATTCCCCATTTATAATAAGTTATACTTCTAACAAGCTATAATCTTATTGTGGGTTGTAGCCCCACCATGGTTTTTCCCCTTTTAGGGTTTTCATGATAAAATCCGTGTGTTATGTGTAGAGATTGTGTTTCTGATTCATGCATGCAAATTTAATTTATTAAGATCAAAAATAAGGGTTTTCAGGTTTAAGGGTTTTTGAAGTTATTAAAGTTCTAAAACAACTTATTCATGCCCCCTCCCTCTACCCCCTCAATTGTTTGCTTCCATATTTCCTTCAATAAAGTCTATAGGGAATTATCTAATTATACTCTTGGCTTTATGATCCATAACAACAAGTTTAGAGGCCTCATTCAAATTTCTAGATCTTCCCATAGATCTCGATATATTAGTAGATCCTCCTTTTTGAGTTTCCACATTTCAAAATTATTTCCAAAAAGTTTACCCACCTCTATTCTCCCTAACAGACTAGCCATCTAAAAATTCCTGCAACAAGATCACAAAGTATCTTCTACACAAGATCCCACTCAAATATGGATTAATTCAAAAAAACTAACTATCTACAATTGAAACCAAAGATTATTAGACTCTAATAACACTTGTAAGAAAGTTAAAGTATCAGAACAACTTCCTACACTAATCTTGAGGATAGGATAATGTAAAAAAATTCTCAAATATTTATAATAATTACAAAAACTTAACATAAATAACATGCATATCACAACACAATAATTTATGTGGGAAAACGCTTTCAAGAGGAAAACCCCACACTCCAAAAGTTGCTCAATATATTTTTCAAAAATCAATAGAAAGTTATAATATAATTGTAGAGCAAGATTCTTTCAATAGTATCTCCAACTAGAGATCCAAAGGTAACTAGATAGCTATAAGACTTTTACACATCCTCCGTCTCACATACCTAATATATAAGAGATCTAATGCAAGAAACTATGAAATAGTATCACAAAACCATGGGCTAAAAACCACTTATAAAGTGGTGCACATCTTATCTCCAATCAAAGATGCCCTATGATGTGTCAATACACACACCAACATGTGTAACTCCCTTCTAAAATGCTACACCATTAAGCTACATTTTCAACCCATTTTGAAGGCTCTAAAGTCTCAAAAATTGAATTCAAACATTTTTCGGCAATTTTCAAACACATAAACTTTAATATCTTCAAAAATGGACATGTTCTTGCAACAAGAATTTACCAACATGCTTATCTTTTCCATCCAAAACTTTGAGGAAATAATAGGGAAAATTCGTGCTCAACCAAAAAACTTACGAAAAATAATAACCTTATGTTAATGCAAGGTTGAGACACATTTTCCTAACATCAATGAGTTTGACTCAAAAACTATTAAGTTGAATCCTAATAGTAATATCACAACATGGTGACACATATTTAATTAAAAATTGGATGCCTATTATCCTTCTAAATATTCTCGTATAAGATTCTAACCAAGGTCTTATCCTTAAGATTGGTGGATATTCTCCCTTCGTTTATTAGTGAGACCCAAACTAGATTTATTAAAGGGATATACATTCTCGAAAACCTCCTTACTAGTTCGGAATCTATGGATTGGCAAGATGCTTTAATCAAAATATAGGTATGTTTCTACTTGATTTTGAGAAGGCCTATGATAGGGTAAAATGACCCTTATTGATGATGAGCCTCAAAGATTTTGGGTTTCTTGACGGATTTCATCATATGGTTAACACCTTAATGAAGGATGATGTTGCAAAAGATAAAAGGATTATCCCTCTTGGACAAGGAGGATCTCTTAAATATTCAATTTTTTCATGATAGACCACTATTTGTTCAACTTGAACAAGATAATTTTGATAACCTAATGAAAAAGCTAGATCTTTTTTGTGTTTCGACTATGGAAAAACTTGTTGGGAATATTGGCAATGATGGAGGAGAATTTTGTTGTTTCCATATTAGTTGTCATTAATTTCAAAACACTTTTTTTGACTTATTCTACTATGGCTTTCGAATATAGATCAATACAGTTAACATTGCTTTAGTCCACATTTCTCTGCATAGATAGATATGGTTATGTGGTTTTGACATTATGTCTTTGTACTTCTGGTATACATGTATTCAATTGTTCATGGGTTTTGGTGCTTTAGTTGAGTTTCAATCTTGGTTTGGTAACTTGTTACCAATTGTTTTGTTCCTCTAGAACAAAATAGGTGATTAGTATGTCCACACTTCATCGCGTGGATATTTTTGGCACTATAACTTTGGGATAGGATTAAGGTTTGAATGAATTGTGTAATCTCAAGTAGACATCAATATTGATAGTATTTCGGTCGATGTATGAAAGAAAATGTGAAGTTTATTCTAGGTGAAATGTGCAATGAATTATCCTAGCCTACTTCTTAACATTTAGATTTGGTCGACACAATATATGGTTGTAAATGGTATATATATGATTGTTGTTTCTCTTTTGATATAAGATGAAGACATGGATGTAACAAATATGTGAATCTATGAAAGGATATTATGAAAATTGATAAAGGACAGATGAGGTGTATCAAGTCTATGTTTTGAACTTCAGAGGAACTAACTTATGCATACCTTGGATACAATTATAACAATCCATTATTATAATCATGTTTGGCAGTGAGCCTCATTGAGTTGTGTGGTGAGCATTTTAATATTCTATAACGAGTTATGCAATATTGAGAGCTTACCCTTTCTGTGGTTTTTCCATTTTGGGTTTTCCAAGATAAAAATGGTGTTATCTTGTATTCATGTTGCTTATTTTTAAGTTGTTTATTTAGTTTCTAGTTTAGTGAATTAAAAGAGTAATTTATGATTTAAAAGTAGAGGTTTAGGGAATATTGATTGTTGTTCAACAAAACTATCAATAGAAAATTTTATATTTCTATATTAGGATGAACCACCCCCTCCCCCCCCCCCCCCCCCCCCCCTCCTCGTAAGGGTTTACCAAATATAAATTCCAATGGGAGGATCCAATAAGCAAGTTAAGTACCTAGGAATTCCCTTCAAGATTAACCATGTGGAAATGGACAAAAATCAAAATTGACTTAAAAAATAAAGCAATTGGATTATGCGTTACATGTCCTTGGATGAAAGAATACAAATATGCTAAAATAATATTTCCTCTTACAATCTCTATTACTTTTTTGTAAAGTTATTCAATAGTCATCAAATAAATGAGTTCCAAAAGGAAATCAAGCAAATCCTATAGTCTGATGGAAAAGGAAGTAGGTATAGACATTCAGTTAAATGGGACTGGTGTTGCATAAAGAAAATATAATGACAAATATGCTTAAGAGAATTAAAGAAACATGGCATAGATCTAGTTGTTAAATGGGTTCTCAAAGCCTTGAAAGGGAATAAGCCATGAAAGGATCTGGTAAGGAATAATATCTAGTTGGTTGTCCCAAAACAAGCTAAAGCTTGGAAGATTCTTCCTCTTTGTGACATCTTATTTGGTAACTTTCCTATCTCCCCTATTATATTTAATGTCTTCAAAAGCTTGTTGAAATCCTGAGAACTTGTTAAAGAAATGGTAAGGAACATCAACCTAAAGGATAATAGTAGAATCAAATTCCACCCATCTATATTATTATGGTGGAATCTATTTCACAAAGGTAAGGCCCTTGCTAAAATACAAGGTTTCTCTGCAAAGTCTTGATTTAAGAAAGGTATCAAGTCCCTCAATGACATTCTATGTAGTAGGCAGTTGAGATCTTAGGCCTCCTTAAGCTCTGAATTGATTAACCTCCATCCCAATGGATGACATACTCTATAATCAGAAATTATTCTAAAACCTTTTAGTCTCCTATTCATTATGGTTATGACAGTGAAATATTTAAATCTTTCAAGTGGATTGATGGATCTTAAGTAGATAGAGTTAACACAAAAAATGTATATAATTCTACGTTGGAATCGATGAACATCACACACAATCTCAATAAAATCTATAACCTTAATTTGTTTGATAAACAATGGTCCAAAATTTTGACTCTATTCTGGTCTAATGTAGTTGAACCTAAGAAAGCATTTTTTTAATGGTTACTTATGTTGCAAAAATTACCATGTTCTTTCTCATCTACTAGTAAGAATGATTGTATAGTCTATAGGAAACCTGAGACTATCCAACATATTTTCTTTGAATGTTTCTATGCTAAAGAAATATGGCATTTTTTATGAGGTGATATGAATGGTTGAAGGGTGGGGGTGGGGGGGAGATGGAGTCAAATGGAAAGAAATTTTATGTGTAGTGTGCCTAATATGGATATGCATTTTGATTATTTTTGGCTGCTTCTTTCAATTGAAAATTAAACTTTTTATTTTTTATATTTATTTCCTATTATTTTTATTTTTATTTCTAAAAATAGATAATATCATTTTTCTATTGTTTCTTCAAACAAAAACTTCATAGTCTTAAATAATAATAATTTAATATGATCTAACTAGTACAATTAAGGTTTTCCCTTGTGTAAGAGGTTGTTTCATTACATCTTTTTTATTCTTTTGAGGATTGTGATTTAGTGTCTAGTCAAATTTGGGCTTGGGGAGAGCATCCCCCTCGAAGTTAAATCGGGGTCTACTTTGTTCAATATCCTCACTGAACGACTTCATGAGCATTTGGTGTGGATCAAATTGCCAACTCTTCCCCTTTGATTTTGGGAGGAGTCTTGCTATGAGGCCATCACCAACTCAGATGGATTTTATTTTAAGGTTGATGTTTCCATGTCTCATATGGATCACTCACCTTTCCGTGCTTATTAGCTAACATTGACATCTCCAAACGTCTTCCTGGATAGGGAACGACCTTAGTCCCAGTTGTTGGACTATGAGGGTCTCTCATTCTATTGATGTTATTATTTTACAATTGGTCATTTCACTTTGGACTACTCTCTCTCGCATTAGAAAGGTATTGCTTCTTAGTGGAAGAACATTAAGGAATAGAATTTGATTGTCAAGGTCCCTCCTTCAGAGGCTTTCTCTTTGCAAGGTCCAAATGAGAGTCCTACTAGGGATATGGTGACACCAATTGCCCCTCTTGAGATCCCTTTTGCTTTGTGTCTGGCCCTTAATGAGGTTCCTCTTGCTTTGTGCCCAACTTAGCTTGCTACAACTTCTTCTTCACAACTTTTGTCTTCTCCTAAGATTGTTGACTACCCTCCAACATGTCCTTGTGTTCCCCCTTCAGGTATTATTTTTGTTGATCCCTCAATTGGGGAGTCATCGCTTGTTTCTCATTGTAATGGGGCTTTAGATAATAGTATTTCTTGGACTATAGTTCGTAGGAGGAGGAAGGGTCCTACTTCTCCCCTTACTCTTTTGGGTCTAGTGAAAGAGAACTTGGGATTTGGGTCCCTTGCAACTTGCTAGTTTCTTGCTTCAGCCAAAAGTTTTTTTTTTCTTTCAATCGCACCACTCATGAGATTCACTTATGAGTTGCATTATAATAAGTTCAGGACCTTCTCATTCTTATCTAGTCAAAATAAGTTAAAATGTAACTATATTTATTTTAAAATAAAATAATTATATAATATTTTTATATTTGCAATTTTTAATAAATAGAAAAAAATAATTATCATTCAAAATATAAGTTAAAATGGATAAATAAACAAATTGATATAAAATGAATGACAAAGCTAAAATAATTGTCTCTAATAATTAATATGATATATTTTTAGTAATTTTCTCTTATGATTGATAGGGTTGCAATATTTTTTTAATAATTAATTTTTATAGGTATTTAAACTTAAATTTGGTTAGAACAAGTTATTTATCTTTGATAATATTATAAATAAATAATTATATTTGATTATTATTATTAAGATTAATATAATTATCTTTTATAATTAATTGTTATACATTTTTTAAAGATAAATTTAGGATTTAAATTTTGATTTATAAATGTACTAACAAAATCAAATTACATAGAATAATATATACATCAAAATGTATAATTTAAACTAGGGTCAATAAACACACTAATAATATCAAATTCTATATAACATTATATATTAAAAAATAACATAAACCAAATAGAAAATATAAGAATATTCACCTTTCTCTTTTACAAAAGTAAACCACCCAAATAAATATCTTGAACAACTAATCACATGAAGCTACTATAATATTAAATTTCATACTTATCTAAAAGTTTGTCTTTCCATTTTTTTTTCTTCCTTTTCTTTTGGGAGGTTCACTAATCTATTGGACCAAATATGGTAGTTTTTTTTTGGTTTAATGGAGGATTTTACATAATCGACAAGATCACTTTACTCCTCTATATACTTGTACGAATCTTATACTGAAATCTATTGAGCCAAGAGATGTTGGAGGTACAATCTAAACTTCATCCCTTGTGTTGTCGAGGTCTCCACCAAAGTTATCCAAGATACATTGTGAACCCGATCCTTTATGATGTTGAGGTTTCTCACTCCACGATCTAATGGGTAGTAGACTTACTAGAACCATTCAATTTCACATGAAGACAAAAAAATGCATTGACAAGCTAAGCTTATGTTGAGGTAAGCAAAACAATATTATATGTTTGTTTGAGTAAGGTCATATGATCCTTCGATGTGATACTAGCATGTATATATAATAATATATATAAAATTTTCATAGTCCATGATGTTATAATGCTAAGCTTTAGAATCCACTGGATGAATTATATTAAGATAAGCGACGTACTTTATACATATATACACTACTAGTATCAGAGGTTGCAACATAAAAATTATTCAAAACCATTCAATTTCACATAGAAACGAAAATACATTGACAAACTAAGCATATTTCAATTCACATAAAACAATATTATATGTATTGAGTGAGGCCATATGATCCTGTCGATGTGATATTAATAATATCGACGTGCTATTTAAATTAGTTGACCTAGAGCTTCCTGGTTGGTTGAAGGGAAAATGCTTCACCATACATTGTATAAAAATGGAGGAAGATAAATTTATTCTTGACAAATTCTTTACCATGTCACTAAAATATTGAACAGTAAGCATTAAAAAAGCTGTTAAACTGCAATTGGTGCTAGAAAAATCATAGTACCTGCCATGGCAGAGCTAATAAATCTCAGCCAATTTAAAAGAGCGTGCAAACACATCTATATCCGCACGTTCCAGCATCTGGGGGCATATCCAAACTAATTTAAGCATTTAAAGCCCTAAAAATAGTCCTAATTCAGATGATCATCCTGGTTATTAGTAATGCTGACAATGCTTTGCATATGAGCAATCTTAATTTAGGGTCCCAATAATTCCATTGCACAACAGGCCAGGAATCTTTCTTTTTCCTAATCAAGTGGCCATTAATATACCTTGTTCAACACTTTTGGTCAGCCATTCCATTCCTATTTTGACTCAAGATTTCTTACCCATAAAGTTTCTGTGGATCGAACCAACAAAACTTGATTTGCAGACTCTTTTGCAGAACATTATTAGCCCTTAATTTGAGGCCTTTTTTTGGAAAATTTCTGAAGTATAGTGTGCATAAGTCTCATTTGTTTTCAAAGAATTTGGAGTTTTAGCATGTGGGATATTTTTTTTTCCAATTAAAAAAATGCAAATTACAAAAGAAAGAATAGCAGTTGAGAGATTGGAAGATTATTTTATGGTGAACACAATCAGAAGAAGCTCTTAAGCAATTTAACAGTGGATATTAATTTAAAAAAATGTCAATTGCTATGACCCAGTTTGGCCTTTTAAAATTTTCCAGATAAAATTAAGTAGGTGTTGTCAATGTCAGCGAACAATCACAGCAAGCTCTTAAACAACTTAGCAATGGCTGATTAATGAAAAAAAGCTCTTAAATGCCATGACCCAGTTTGGCCTTGTGAGATTTTCCAGTAAAAATTAAGTGGGTGTTCTCATTGTTCTCATTGAAACTGAAAGTGGCAGTCTTCTCTCTGTTTACAAATCCTGTTTTATCAAGAAATGTTTTGCTGATGAAACAAGAACCAGAAATTCTTAATCTTGACTAAATCTTGACTAGAAGTCTTCAAATCTTCAAGTAAAGTACTGTTAAGAACTAACAAAAAGAACTGTGTCCCAAAATTCCTTACAAGAGATTCTGTATAGAACAAATTGTTCTAAGTGATTGAATCTCCACCTGGTTATTACCCAAAGTGGGAGTAAAGGCAGAGCAATCCGTGGTGTCTTCATGCAATTTATAGATGTGAACAAGAAGCCGCATGTGTTACAGCATATAAACATACCTGAATCCTGCATTTGAGACAATATCATCAACCATCTTCACTTTATCATTCACACTCTCATCAGATGCAGGAACCACTTCTACTATGCCATAAGATGCTTCCAGCTCTTCCTCCTCCATTGGTGCTGGCTGGTTCAGATCAAAGACTGGCTTTGGGACAGTCCTCAAATGGCCTTGCTTTGGTTGTTTCTTGTTTGAGATCACACTGGTTGCTGTCTCTAGCCTGTCAACAATCCAATGGCATCTCTTGTGCCCACCAAGAGCTTGACCTGAAGGAAAGACTTTTTTACAGACACAACATTCATGCCCTTTGCTCTTCTTAACTGTTATTGCCTGCTCAAGGCTCTTTTGTTGAGTCAAGTGATTGTCATTAGCTTTCTTTTCCTCCTCTGAAGAATCCATATCATCCATAGCTGCTGGATGGTACTCTGTCATCAATACACTGCTAGCTACTTCAGTTGTACCCATATCTTCCTCTGCCATTTCCTTCTCCACACCATTAGTTATTGCAGTACAACACTTGATGTTCCTGTGACTTGCTCTGTGGCCTCCCAGAGCTTGATGAGAATTGAAGAGCTTCTTGCATGTGCGACACTTATATTTGTCTGCACCTAATTCAGCTGGTCTACTGGTTTTATCAGTCCTCTTCTCCACCTGTACTGGTTCCAAATCCTCACTACTTCCCTGTGATTCACCCTTACCTGTCTTGGCATGATGAACTGATTCTTTTGTCATCTCAACAGGTCTATTGGCCTTATTGGTAGTACTGGTACTAGAGGCAAGCATTACAAGGAAATGGGCAGTGTCTGTATCATCCTCAAGCTCCTTGATATTGTCCACCTCTGTTTCTTCTTCTTCAGCATAATCCTCATGTAAAGCTCTAGACCTAATTGGCACTCTCCTACCTCTTTTTGAAGTCACAGACCAGTTGAGGAAGCTGCAGGAAACTGGCTCATGAGCTGTTTTCCCTGCCTTCATGCCCACTCTATCACCCTCATTATCTGAACCTGCAGCATCTTCTTCCTCTTTATTCTCCAGATCTTCTGATCCCTGGGACCTCTGCCAGCGGGATGGAGAAACACCAGGGCTGAGAACAGCAACAATACTAGCACCACCCTTAGTATTTTCCTGATTATCATCATCACTAGCGTAGATTCTATCATCTGGGGACTGAATTCCCCTTTCGGGATGACAACCAATATGACTAAAAAGTGCTTTGAAGGATCTGAACTCCTTTCCACATTCATTACAGGCTGTGCTGTTCTTGGCGGTCAAATCCATACCAAACTCCAAATCTCTAAGCCTCTTACTCCGCTTGGGATTCTTTCTCAGTGTATACAGAGGCACCACCATCTTGTGATCACCCAATTCTTCTTCTTTCCCAACATCCATATTCTTATTTTTCACTTCCTTATAGTCTTCATCCTCTTCCTCCGCATCTTCCCCTTCCTCTGCCCCGTCCCAGTTGGAATTCTCATAAGATCCACCTGTGGGTACCTTGGATTTCTTCACCAAGATACCAGTTGATGAATAATCACCCCTAGAAACATACACACTGCTAGAAGATTGCCCATTAGATCTACCAGCCCCATGGACTCTGACATGCCCACCAAGAGCCCTCCCTGAGCTAAAAACTCTGCTGCAAAATCTACAAACATGGCCATCTCTGCTACTCTTATTCTTGGTCCCATGCCTGCTGGAGTTATTAGACACCACCACAGAATCCCCTGCCTCAAAACCAAGCTCAGAATCCCCTGCATCTGCAGAGCTCCTGGACTTGGAAACCACCACAGAATTCTCCCTCACCACCTCAGATTCAGTCTCCCCCATCTCTGAATCCTCAGATTGGGATTGGAGCTGAGATTGCAACTTTCCCACCATATTCATCTGATTGTTTCCTACACTCTCCATGCACTCTCCTCCCTTCTCCAAATTGTCCCCTCTCTCCATTGCAAACCCAAAAAGCTTTATCACAGACCCAAACTCAGACCTAAAAACCAGAAAAATACTACAATCCAGTCACTGAATCCACAGAAATGGGGAAGAAGTTGGGAAGCTTGACTGTCACATTCCAAATTGGTCGGTCCATAAGACACCCACTTTCAAACCCACCTTAAAAATCATAAAATCCATGCAAAGTTGAAGGAAAAAAAAGGACAAAATAACAAGAACAAAAAACCAAAACCGAAGCATATGCTATTATTCCTAATCCAATCAAATGGAGCCTCTGCTAAAATTTCCACACCCACTTCACAAATCATAGCGATTATCCAAACATTTTTGGCAAAAAAAATCACAAATTCTCAAATTTTTTCACAAATCAGTGTGATAATCCAAACATTTTTGGCGAAGCAAATCACAAATTCTCAAAATTTTCACTAAAATCGCTCGGTTTCCGGCATTGAAGGGCAGCCCAGTTAAGAATTTATTGCCATTTTATACCCCAAATCGCCTGGCAATGATAACGACAAACAAAACGGACTACTCACCAGTCTGACACCACTTAGTTCTTAAATCCCTACCACTGCCGCACACCCTGGCCGTCCGATGGCGGCCGGGCCCATGCTGACCGTCCGATCGGGACCAATCTGCTCACGTGTTAAAGCCACAAAGATAAATCAATTTAATATAAAATCTGCACATACATTATGTGAATCCTGGCATAATTTGGAAAAAATGATTATTTTTTTTCCTAAATTGGATATAACTCTAGATTTCTGCATCACATTTGGTTATTATTATTATCATATATTTATATATGACTTATTATTATTATTATCATTATAATATATTTATATATGAGTTATTATTATTATTATCATATATTTATATATGAAAAATCTCTTTCATCTACACTGTACGATTAAAAGAATTCATTCGAACTCTCATCGAATTACAAGTTATCAAAGAATTTTTTAATTTCTTAAATAATATTTATTTAAATTATTATTTAATGAAAAAGGTTTGTTCAAAAAATGTGGGAGGCAACTATAAATGCATTACCCACATGTCAGTAATGATTGGAATCTCTTGGAGTTGCAGAAATTTAATGCGTGGAGTAATTCCTTGGTTGTATGTTACTAGGATATATTTATTTGTTTGGTTGTAAAAAATTATTTTGTCATAAATTTGAGTTCTTTTAATGAACTCATAAGAGAAGGGTGTTATAGTAGCTATAACTAACTTAGCGTGTTTAAAGTTTCTAAATAGTGCATAGGATATTGACAATTTCTTTAATAATGTGTTCATTGATAAGAGTAAAAAAGTGGTCATTTAGAATTATTACTTGATACCTACCTAACAATGCCTACAAACCAGGTACTACAACCACCTCAACAATTTGCACAATTAATGCAATACATCTTACTCTAAGAACCTGGATATTTTTCTTTGATTTATTTTTAACTTTATCAAGTCTTGCCGAGTGCAAGGCTCCGACATCATAAGGGATGAGGCTGGGATCGTGCCCCAAGCGAATTTGGCAGTGTGGATGCTCCTCAATCCTTGGCTCTAAGTCGAAGAGGTTTTAGGCACGAGTGGGCCCGTATCGAGTTCCTAAAACGTCTATGGTGGCCTTCGTTGGTTGGTAGCATCACAGGCATTGTGCCTTAGCTAGGCTACCTCACAGGTCCAAACCCTCCAACAAAATATATATATATATATATATATATATATATATATATATATATATATATATATATATATATATATATATATATATATATATATCTGTTCAAATTTTAGATTAGATTATGATTTTTTTTTAGATTGTATTTTAGATCACATTCCATGGTCTATTATATTCTATTTTCTTTTTATCTCCTTGTATTGATAGATCTATTAGACGTGTAAATATAGAAAAAAGCTCACATGATCTAATCCATGCATTTTTAGTTGTTAAAATTGAATATTTTTTAAAAATATATATTTAATTAAAAATGATAATTAAAGGGAACACCCCACAATGCAACGGTAAGTTGTGAGTCCCATGTTGATCTTGGCTTTCGCCTATTACCCATAAAAAAAAAATGATAATTAAAATAATATTAATAAAAATATACAATTTAAAAGAATTATAATTTATTTTTTACAATATATTTAAAGTTTAACTTTATATATTAATTAGGAAGTTGATTTGTATCTAAGGGTGCAATCCCATGGAGAGGGGCTTCCTAAAAAATTTAGCTCATGGAGATGAGAATTTTTAGGATTATTTTAAAGTGGGAGGTCCCATGAATTTTGGAGTGGTCTCATGAATTTTTAGAAAAACCCAAGCTGATGGGGCAATTTCTATTCCCTCACCTTTTCCACCCGCTCAAAGATGCACCCTAAAAAGTAGGGGCTGCATAAAAATAGATCATGAAGCCCCACTCATAGAAGACAACCTAAACTTGTATAAAAGAAAGCAAATATTATGCATTAAGCAGTAAATATTTTTTTAATATAAAAGACTATTTGTACCTAAGCTTGTATAAAAGAGAGCAAATATTAATTAAATATTTTTTTAATATTTTTATTAAAAGTTAATTAAAATATGTAAAATGGTTAAATGTATGAAAAACTAAAGTTTTAAATTTGTGATGGTGAGAATTGTATGATGGGATCTTTTTCATAGTTTAGGTCTTTTTAATTAGGTATTTCTATTTTCATTGACAAATGTTTAAGTTAGTGTACTTTAGTGTAACAATTGGTTTTTTATTAGGAGTTTGATTCTAATGGATTATTGAATTAAAAAAAGTGTGACTTTAGTTAATTTCAAAAAATTAGAAACTTTCATAAGTTTTGTGGATAAGATGTCAAATTTTTTTTTAAAAAGTATTAAAGAAAGTTGCTAAAAATTGACAAAAAAAAATAAATCTAATTTTGTAGAAAATTATCAAAAAAAAATTATCTAATTTTGTCGAAAAATATCAAAAAAACAATTTTTGAATTTTGCTAAAAATTGTAAAAAAAAAAAGTTAATTGTTGGATTTATATATAAAAGAAAGTCCATTTTCAATTTTGAGAGAATGGAATGAGGAATGAAGCAAAATCAATGAAGTTTTGTGAGTTTTTATTATTTTTGTTTGTTGTGAAAATGTATAGTAAAGAATTGTGTAGAAAAAACAATAAATGATAAACACACATATTTACTTGGAAAATTTTGGTAAAATTATACTAGGAAATGAATCACAAGCAAAGATCTTTCATATTATATTTTCTAAGGAACTTTTACAATTATAGCCATCTTTAAAAAGTATATTGAAAACATAACTTTGCATAACATATGACATCTAAAATCGGCTAATTTTTCTCATATGCATCCTTGAGACAACTTACATGTAGCAGCTGTAAAATCTACGACATGTGCTCTAAGCCTTTTACTGCCTTGTAATTTTCAAATTTCATGTTACTCCCCCCCTCCATGGGTGTCCCTAGGGGGGGGATCAAATGGCTTCCTTGCCAAATCTAGCAGACTTTGTACCTCGTGTGCAAGCTACCTATGACATCCAAACTTGGCTCATTTTTCTCAACTACATCCTTGAGACAACTTTCATGTCGTAGCTGTAAAATTTTGCGACGTGTGCTCTGAGCCTTTTCCTACCCTGTACTTTTCAAATGTCATGTTATTCCCCCCTCCATGGGTGTCATTCGGGGGGACCAAATGGCTCCCTTGTCAAATCTAGCAGACTCTATAACTCCTATACAGGCTACCTTAACTTCTTTCATGGGCCCCACTTCTATTGACCACCATGGTTGGGAGCTGAAAACCCTATGGTTGGATTCTTTTTATGCAAAAGAGGATCCAACCTCGTTTGTGGCAAAGATGGTTAGAAATAACAACCCCAAAGGTAAGGGTTTGCAGATTGACTCGAGTAAAACTTTAGCTATTTTCTTTGTATATGGTATGAAAGTTGTTATGCCATATGATATAATGGATTCGAGGTTGGAAGATATGAAACTAGCCTTAATAGGAAAATTTCTAGCTTTTCACCCTAATAGGTTAGAAGATGGGTTGCTTCACAATGGAAGCTCAAAGGCAGTGTCTCTATCATCGCCATGATAGACAGTCTATTTCTTTTCAACTTTGTCAACTATGAAGATCGTATTTATGTGCTTACTAGAGGTCCATGGGCTTTTGATAAAAGCTTAAATAATTTTCTTTCCCTATGCAAATGGAAGCCAGGTTTTAATCCCTCAGCTAACTTGGGGAAAGTTGCTCCAAACTAGGTTTGTCTTCCTATACTCTCCTTAGAGTTCTAGGACTACAAAAAATTTAAGGGTGGTGTTGACTCCGTTGGCACCCTTTTGGTGGTTGATAGGGTCACCATGCAAAGATCATGCCTTATCTTTTCTCAAGGTTATGTGTTAATGTGAAGGTTAACAAGGTTCTCCCTTCTTTGATAACTCTCAAATTGAAATTTGGGAGATGGAATCAGTCCATTGTTTATGAGAATGTTATCCTATATTGTCAAAATTGTCACAAATATGGTCATGTAAATGTGGACTGTAAAAAACCAATCATGGAAAGAAATGAGATTTTTTGGGTAAACATATTCAATAATCCTCTCATTAGGAAGGAGAAAGGAGGCAAACTAAGAAACTAGATCAACAAGAGAAGAGTGGAGAGAACAACACGAGAAAGAAGGATTAAGATCTCAAGAATATAGAACATCAAGAGAAGAGTATATTTAACTATGTTGGAAAGGATGATCAAAACATTTAGTCAGGAAAAAAAAAGATGGATTAAGGAGCAATAGATTAGGAAACAATTGATGTAGCCTTAGACCAACAAGTTAAGGATATGGATAAGGGCTATAAGGAATCTAATCAGAGGAAGAAAGATATGAATTTGGAAAAAGATGGATCAAACCATGTTCCACCTCCTTTGAAAAATCAAGTTGTTGATCCCCCTCCTTGTCCTAATTCAACTAACTTTAAGGGAGATAATTCCTCTCCTAGAGTGGCTTGGGAGAAATAAGTCGAGACTTTATCTCTACAAGATATGGAGGATGGGGAGATCTTTCTATCACCAATGATGGAGAAGAAAATCCTGAAGATAGCCAATAAGTCAATAGACAACAAAATTATTAAAGACTCTTTGGCTTTATTGGGGTTTTCCTCTCCTAATAAGGATGGATAAAAGGACGTGGATTGGACTCTAGTCCTAGGTAAGTAAAAGAAATTAAAAAAACAAATGTTGGTTCATAAATAAAAGTTGGGAGACCATCCCAAAAATACTTCAGAATAAAGGAAGTGACAAGGGATGTTGCAAGTGGGAAAAAAAACCCCTTGATAATATATCAGGGGTCAAGAATAAGAACAAATGATTTATTTTTTTAGGGTTTTTTGACTCTGGTATGTTAGAATTACAATGAAGATGCTTTCTTAGAATATTAGAGGGTTGAATAGACCTATAAAGCAACACTTGCTTAAATGTTGTGTATTAGAGAATAGCATTGAAATTTTAATGATTTAAGAAACCAAGATGGAAAAGGAGACTTTTGAGAAAATAGTTAAAAACATCTCAAACTCAACTCATTTTGTGGTCTCTAATGCTAAGGGGGCTTCTAGAGAACTAGTTGTCCTTTGGAACCCTATAAAGTAGGGTACCCTTTTGTCTACAAACAAAAATAGTACATAGTAGTTCATATGGAGGAGGTTACTTTAGCTGCCAACTAGAGTTCGATTAATGTCTATGCTCCTAATACTAGGAGTGGTAGACTTGTCACATGGAATGATTTAGATGAAATTATTAAGGATCACAACATATATTATTGGATGATTGGTGGAGATTTTAATTCTCCTTAGTTCCCTTTAGAAAAACTTGGTGGTCATGAATACTATTCAGACAACATGGTGGATCTTGTTTCTTTCTTTTCTAATTCTAGATTGATTGATATTGAACTTGAAGGGGCTAAATTCTCCTAGGAAAATAGGAGACATGGAGACAACTTGATTCAAGTTAAACTAGACATATTCCTTATCTCTAGCAATTGGAATATCCTTCCTCATCTTTCCCTTAATGCTCTTCTAAAAACTAGTTTTGACCATAATGTTGTGCTTCTTAATTGGGAGAACAGTTCTCATAGAGGTCCCTTCCCTTCTAAATATCAAATTATGTGACCGTTCCATCCTGAATTTAAAAAATTAATTATTGATTGGTGGAATTCTCCCTTTCAGGGGACCCCTATGTTTGTTATCTCCCAAAAACTTAGAAAGGTTAAATATATGGTCAAAGGATGGAACAAATTCTCCTTTGGGAATATTTTTCAAAAGAAAAAATCTCTTTCCTTGGAGTTGAAGGATGCCCAATCTCAAATGGAAAGTGTACAACTGGATGATTGCATATATAAAAAAGAAAGAGACTTGAGAACTCAATGGTTTAAAATCTCAAAATGGCATATTTTCTGGAAGTAAAATTCTAGAATCCAATGACTTAGTGAAGGAAATAAAAACACTAAAATTTTCCATCATTCCACTATGAAACATAGACCGAGAAATAGAATAAGAAGGTTGATAAGGGATGATGGACATGTTCTAACTAAAGAAGAGGATGTTAGAATAACTGAGAGGGGGGTGAATCAATTATCCATAGTCCCAAATACAAAATGTAAAACTTCTAAACAAATTCAGGTTAATCTGCAGCTCGGTAAACAATAATACTAAACTATTTGTGCATTTTACCAATTACCAGTTAATTGTTCATAGTGATTACTGACCAAATCAGATATGCAATATGTAAAGTATGATAATCAAACAATCACCATAATAAACACATAACACAAGAGATTTAACGTGGAAACCCTGCAAAGGGAAAAAACCACCTGGGACCGGTAACCCAAAATATTTTCACTCTTCTGAAGTGAGCTCAGTGAAGAGTCAACCCTATTAAAGGTTACAAAACACACTGTAAGGTGTGACCTTGTTAGAGGATTTAACACTAATAGTTATCATCCAACCAACATTCACTATGGGGTTGATAGGATAACAATGTACATTCTATGAATGACATATAAGACTTTCAAGTCTACTCGGTTAAGAGATTTTATCTGATTACAATGGTTAAACTATAACAGCAAGTGATCTGAATATAATGCAACTTGATTTACAGATGTTCAGATCTATTCTTAAGCTCATAAAATCCTCTGATCAATATTTCTATTCAATTCGTCAACATTCAGTAACTTACTGTCCCTCGGTAAAAGCTCTTTGATGCTTGGTTAACTCTATAGTTTAGTTCTCCTTTAACTAGTATGATCAGGCATGCATGAAGCTTGTTCACATGATATCTCTGCAGTTATCTTCCTCTGGAATGAGTTTCACTATGAAACCCTAGTCTCTAAAATAGATAAGTAAACCATTTTCTTCTCATCCATCAGATTTTGCCTCTTAATCTCCTTCGTTGATTTTTCCGCTTAAACCTTCCTCGGCAGATGTGTTTCAATTCTGTCCTTTAGATCTTCCTTGAATTTTTCTATCCATTGATCTTATAATAGACTTTATCTTTCCATCCTAATTACAAGGTACTTTCTAGCTCATCAATATTATCAACTAAACTCATCATTTAGTTCCTTTGTCCATACTTGGTTAACAAAGAGATGCATTGGTGAACACAAGCTCAGTTTATACTGTGCTCAATATACACTACATTGCTCGGTGTATACTGGAATGCTTCATTAACCGACCACACTACTTTGTAACATTTTGCTTCTATCTCCATAACAGATTAATGTAACATAATCAAGTCAACCATATGAAGTCATAGACTCATCAATAAGTTACCAAGAGTATTCCTTATCCTCATCTGTCATATCCATCTTCCTCAATGTAGATATCTCAGTTCTTCAGCTTTCTCTTCTCTTCTATAGATGTGTTAGATATTTGCAACTACCATGATAAGTACTGTCAAAACTAGTTGACATCAATGACAACATAAAAATGATTCAATTATCTTACATATCACTTCAGTGTTCGGTGATCTCTAATCACTTGTAGTTCTTCAATCATGTTCTCAATCAGTTGTAGTTCATCAATATCTCCCTTTGGCATTGATGGCAACTCAAGCAATATGAAGTATACCATACACATACCAAACATGTATTCTACAACTCTATAAAAAAATGTTGTAGCTTGGTATAAGCTCTTCCTAGCTTAATATGTTTAATCACTACGTTACATAACAACATTGCAAGTGCAAACTATCTTCTGCAGATATGATCTTTGCAGCTCTTAGATTTCTTCTTCTATTCTCAGCAACTAATCTTCAACACTCTCCCTGACTTTCTCAGATTGTCTCTCCCTTAGATAGATGTTCCAGTATTCTCCTTGGTTATCATATTGTTTATCTCTCCCTTTGACAACAATGCCAAAGAAACACATAAACATATAACTCTGTATTAGCCATGTAACTCTCTATTGTCTGGTTCATTTACTGTATCTTGGTATACTGATTATGCCACCGGTTTCTCAAATCTTTCACAACCTTAGACAGAATCCAAAGTGTGAACTATGCTGCATCAACATGAATGATCTTCTGATAAGATTAGGCTGATGCAACATCCAGATCACATTAGTGACTGGTAGACAGGGGATGAACCCCAAGTTTAGTCCTCAAGTATTCAAATGTATCTTTCGGTAGAGGCTTGGTAAATATGTTTGCAAGTTGCTCTTTAGATGTAACAAATTCTAGCTTCACTTGCTTCTGTTGTACTTGTTCTCATAAGTAGTGATACTCTATAGATATGTTTTTTTTTTAATGCATCACTGGTTTCTTTGAAATGTTTATAGCACTAGTGTTATCACAATATATAATCACCGGCTCAGTGATTACCTCATTCATTCCTTCCAACACTTGCTTAATATATGCAATATTTGAACTGTTTGTAGTAGCAACAACATACTCTGCTTTGGCTATAGACTGGGAAATACAAGACTAATTCTTACTTGTCCAGGTAACAAGTCTTTCACTGAAGAAAAATTCTCCTCCGATTGTGCTTTTTCTGTCATTCACATTTCCAGCCCAATCAGCGTCGGTGTAGACTCTTAGTTCAAATTTTCTATCCTTAGGATACCATAATCCATAATCCTCTATTTTCTTTAGGTATCTTAAGATTCTCTTTGTAGAAACCATGTGTGACTCCCTAGGATTTGCAGAAAATCTTGCAACAATCCCCACAACATGTGCAATATTTGGTCTACTATGCACTACATACATTAATTTATCTATCATAGATCGGTATAGTGTCTAGTTCACCTCTGTATTTTCATCATCTTTAGTCAATTTACAGCCTATGACCATTGGTGTTCCAACTGGTTTATCATCTTCCATGCCAAATGTTCTCAGTACTTCTTTGATATACTTGGATTGTGTGATGAATATCCCATCATTCTTTTGAATAACCTGTAGTCCTAGAAAGAACTTAATCTCTCCAAACATAGACATTTCAAATTCTTTTCTCATCTCATCAGAAAATGATTTACATATGTGATCTTTTCCTCTAAAGATAATATCATCCACAAATATTTCAACAATCAGGATAGTATCATCTAATTCTCCTTTCATATATAGATTGTTGTTCTCACTAGTTCTAACAAATCCAATACTTAACAAATAAGTATACAGCCTTTCATACCAGGCTCTCGGAGCTTGCTTTAAACCAAATAAAGCTTTATGTAATCTACATACCATGTCTTTCTTGTCTAGATCTACAAACCCTTCTAGTTGTTCTATGTAGACTTCTTCTTCAAGTATCCCATTCAGAAATGCAGACTTAACGTCCATTTGATAAACTTTAAATTTCTTATGTGCTGCATAGGCTATCAACATTTGAACTCCTTCTAGTCTAGAAACAAGTGCAAAGGTCTCACCATAATCAATTCCTTCCTCTTGTGCATATCCCTTGCAAACTAGTCTGACTTTATTCCTTGTAACCTCTCCATTTTCATTCAGCTTGTTTCTGAAGATCCACTTAGTACCGATAACATTCTTATCCTTAGGTCTAGGTACTAAGGTCCATATCTTATTTTTCTCTATCTATTCAATCTCCTCAATCATTACATTTATCCATTCATCATTCTCCAATGCAACCTTAACATTTTTCGGTTCAAACTCACAAACTAAGCATGTACCTTATCTTGACTTACTTCTCATTTGCATGCCAGCTTGCTTGTCACCTTTGGTTCTCAGGATGATGTCTCCTAACAAATCTTGCTAGTACCCGATCTCTTCTTTGTTGTTCATCCTGTTCAGGTTCAATTTCTTGCTCGGTAGCCTCTTCCTACTCGTCGATGTTCCTTTCCTATTCCTCGGTGTTGTTTTCCTAATTCCCAGTTGACATAGTCTGTGGCTTCGATTGGTACTCTAGATGTTCAATGTAAGTGAATCTACCGTAATCTTTAGGTTCCCTGATGCTCTCTTCACCATTCTTATCATCAAACTCATCAACCCTGACATTAGTACTTTCAATCATTTTATTAGTAACTCTGTTTAGACAGTTGTATGCTTTTCTTTTAGTGGAATATCCAAGAAATATCCCTTCATCACCTTTTGAGTCAAATTTTCCATTTCTTTCATCTTTCAGAATAAAGCATTTACTTCCAAAAATTCTAAAATAACTTACAGTGGGTTTGTGACCAAACCATAACTCATAGGGTGTTTTGTTAGTGTCCTTCTTCAGTTGTACTAGATTCATAACATAAATAGATGTGTTATCCACTTCTCTCCAGTATGTCTAAGCTACATTCTTCTCTATCATGAGTGTCCTTGCACAATCAGCAATTGATCTATTCCTCCTTTCAATAATGTCATTCTACTGACGTGTTCTCGGTGTAGAAACATGTCTTTTAATACCATGCTCATTACAAAAGTTAGTAAATTCATCATAAATAAATTCACCACCTCTGTCAGATCTTAAGCATTTCAGTTCCTTACTGGTTTCTTTCTCTACTTTTTCTTTATACCATTTAAACATTTTAAATGCCTCTAATTTTTCTTTTAAGAACATCACAGTCATCAATCTAGTATAATCATCAACAAACAAAATGAAGTATCTATCTCCATAATAGCTCTGTGTTCTCATGGGACCACATAGGTTAGTGTGAAGTAGCTCCAAAATTTTCTTTGTTGAGTAATCTTTTCTCTTAAAATTAGATCTTGTCATCTTACCTTTCTGACATTGATGACACATTACATGATCCGGTTTTGTTAAGCTAGGTAGACCTCTAACCCTTTTCATTCTATTGATCTTGATCATGTTGTCAAAGTTTACATGGCATAACCTTTTATGCTATAGCCATGCATCCTGATCTTTCATCATTAAACAAGAAGACTTATCATTATCAAGATAAAACAAGTTACCTTTCGTTTGAGCTCCTGTTCCAACAAGTTTCCCTCTTTCATCAAATATCTTCACTATCCTGCTCTCAAAAGCTACACGGTGGCTTGAATTGTTAAGTTGTGCCACACTTAGCAAATTATAATTTAGTCCTTCTACCCAATAAGCATTATCACATTTAATTTTATCATTTATCAATAAGGATCCCTTTCCTCTAACCATACAAGGTGTATCATTGCCCATTTTTACAAATCCTCCATTATATTGCTCAAGATGATCAATTTTTTCTTCATCACCAATCATGTGATGGGTACAACCACTATCAATGATCCATGTATCATTTTTATTAACCTTAGAGATAAGAGTTGTCTCTACATACCTTTCTTCTTCCTTAGAATCATCCTCATTGCAACAAACACTACTTCCACATCATCATTTGTGTCGGTCTTGGTATCATTCTCTTCAGTAATGTAACATACCTTCTTTCCTTTATCATTGTTGTCCTGGTTGTCTCTGTTGTAGTGTCGATAACTCTTGTTGGTTCTTCTCCCATAGCTTCCTTCACCAAATCGATCCTTGTTTCTATCATCTTCTTTCCTATTTGGACATCTAGCAGCAATATGACCAACTTCTTTGCAGTTAAAACATGCTAAAGGTAATTTACCTCTATATCTACCTTTTCCTTTAAGTAACCACCTAGCCATAAGAGCTTCAAGCTCATCAAGCTCATCATCACTATTACTGTCATTATCATCATTATTGCTTCTACTACTAGATTTACCAATCTTCAGAGAAGTCATGAAAGAAGACTCAACAGATGGTACAACACTATTATCAAAGTTATCAAGTTCAAAAGTTGTAAGCTTACCGATCAGACTATCAAGAGTGAGAGTACTGCCAAGTGAAGATCTCATTTCATGTATTGTAGATATTCTGATAGCATAAATAGGCAATAGGGTTCTCAAAAAATTTCTTACCACTGTTTCTTCATAAATGCCACCTCTAGATCCTCTGATAGCATTTACTACTTCCTTTATTTGGTTTGCGTACTACACTATATTCTATCCTTTCATTTTCATATCATCCAATCTTCCTCTTAAACTTTCAGCTCTAGCTCTTCTAACATTTGCATCACCACTATAAACTAGAGTAAGTTTATCCCACATGTCCTTTGAGGTAGCACAATCCTTGATATCTTCAAATTCAGCATCTATAAGAGCAGCAACAATCTCCATCATGCTAACATTGTGCTCATGTCTATCTCTTAACTGGTCAAGAGTCAAAGGTCTTGTAGGCAGTGCTAAGTAGCCATTCTCCAATAGAGTGAGGGCAGAATTCCCAATTCCAGATATATATAGTTTCATTCGGCTTTGCCATATTGTGAAATTGTCCTTGTTTAGCTTTGGCACTTCCCTCTTATACATTTTTTGATCTTTTTGCTGAAGTCCTTAAAACTCTATTCCAAGCAACCATTCTCTGATACCAATTGTTAGAATAACTAAGAGGGGGGTGAATCAGTTATCCACAGTCCCAAATACAAAATGTAAAACTTCTAAACAAATTCAGGTTAATCTGTAGCTCGATAAACAATAATACTAAACTATCTATGCATTTTACCGATTACCAATTAATTGTTCATAGTGATTACTGACCAAATCATATATGCAATATGTAAAGTATGACAATCAAATAATCATCGCAATAAACACATAACACAAGAGATTTAACATGGAAACCTTGCAAAGGGAAAAACCACTTGCAACCGATAACCCAAAATATTTGCACTCTTCTGAAGTGAGCTCAGTGAAGAGCCAACCCTGTTAAAGGTTACAAAACACACTATAAGGTGTGACCTTGTTAGAGGATTTAACACTAACAGTTATCGTCCAACTAGCATTCACTATGGGGTTGACAGGATAACAATGTACATTCTATGAATGACATATAAGACTTTCAAGTCAACTCGGTTAAGAGATTTTATCTTATTACAATGGTTAAACTATAACAATAGGTGATCTGAATAGAATACAACCTGATTTGCAGATGTTCAGATCTATTCTTAAGCTCATAAAACCCTCTGATCAATTTATCAACATTCAGTAACTTACTGTCCCTCAGTAAAATCTCTCTGACGCTCGGTTAACTCTACAATTCGATTCTCCTTTAACCAGTATGATCAGGCATGCATGAAGCTTGTTCATGTGATATCTCTGCAGTTATCTTCCTCTAGCATGAGTTTCACTGTGAAACCCTAGTCTCTTAAATAGACAAGTAAACTGCTTTCTTCTCATCCATCAAATTTTGCCGCTTAATCTCCTTCATTGATTTTGCCGCTTAAACCTTCCTCGGTAGATGTGTTTCAATTCTGTCCTTTAGATCTTCCTTGAATTTTTCTAGCCATTGATCTTCTAACAGACTTTATCTTTCCATCATGATTACGAGGTACTTTCCAGCTCATCAATATTATCAGCTAAACTTGTCATTTAGTTCTTTTGTCCATACTCGGTTAACAAAGAGATGCGTCGGTGAACATAAGCTCAGTTTATACTATGCTCGGTATACACTACACTGCTCAGTGTATAATGGAATGTTTCATTAACCGACCACACTGCTTTGTAACATTTTTCTTCTATCTCCATAACAGATTAATGTAACATAATCAAGTCAACCATATGAAGTCATAGACTCAGAAATAAGTTACCAAGAGTATTCCTTATCCTCATCTATCATATCCATCTTCCTCAATGTAGATATCTAGGTTCTCCATCTTTCTCTTCTCTTCTACAGATGTGTTAGATATTTGCAACTACCATGATAAGTACTGTCAAAACTAGTTAACATCAATGACAACATAAAACTGATTCAATTATCTTACATATCACTTTATTGTTCGATGATCTCTAATCACTTGTAGTTCTTCAATCATGTTCTCAATCAGTTGTAGTTCATCAGAGGACATAGATTAAGAGGTTGTTTCCTTCTTTTCCCACCTTAACCAACAAATCCAAGTAGATAGGGCTGAAATGGATAAGTAACTAGAGGTTATCCCTAATTTAATTTATGAGAATGACATGATGGAAATGCTAAAAATGGTTATAATGGAGGAAGTAATAAAGGTGGTATTCTGATGTAGGAGCATCCTGGGTGTAAGAGCAATCTTGCATCACCCAAAAATATTTCTAGTTTTGTTTTCAATAAGGGCTATCTTGTGCAGAGCTGCTATTTATGGAAACTTACTATTTTTAGTAAGTTGGTCATACAATCTCCGAATGTTCTGATTTTACAAGTGGAGTTTCATCTCAGTCATTTCAGCCTACCAGTTAAGTTTCATTGCCACATCATCAGTATTGGTGAAGTTATTGAGGTTTTTGGGTACGAAATATTTGAGCTCAATTTTGAAGGCCTTAGAGGGTCCAGATCGCGATCGACCCCCGACTAATTGGTGCTAGCATGTGTCAAGCACTGTAGATCTCATCATGGCATTTCCAAAAAGTGGTTACAATAGAAAAATGGAGCTACGGCTAAAAAGTTATGGCCTTTGAAAGCTGGGCTACCTAAAAGCATATTTTGTATTTCTTTTGAGCCGACCCTATTGTAAAAATTGTGAAAATAAAATAATTCTATGTATAGTCGACCTTAAGTGCTAAATTTCTGGAACCTTCTCAGGCGGTGAAAATTGCCTATATAAAGAAGGCCCGTAGTGTTGTCATAGGTAGTTCGGAGAAGTTCGAGACTGTCCTACAGAATATTGTAAAGGGAATGCCCATGTGGCTTTGCATATTGTAATTCTAAAATTTGTAATTCCACATTTATGGAGATAATAAGAAGCCCATTTTCTATTCTTGCAAATTGTTGTTGTTTCTCTATTTCTATTATGTGTTTGTGGTATTAAGGGTAGCACCCTTCATCAAGTGGTATCAGAGCAGGAGTTCTTGAGTGTGTAAACAGATCGCCGACTGTGAGGCAGTTTGCACTAGGACCGTGGGTTAGGATTTTTGTGTAAATAGATTACCAACTGTGAGGCAGTTTGCACCAGGACTGTGGTTAGGGTTTCAACGATAAGCGCGAAAATGCCTCCATGAAGGGAATGTGGTGGAAGAGCTGGTGTTGTGACACTTGAGGTTAGAGCACTCCAGAGACAAGTGAGAGCATTGCAAGAAGAGATTCGCAGAGGAATGAATCTTAATGTCAGAGATGAAAGCGAGGATGAAGCCAAGGAAGAAGAGAATTATGAAGAAGTCAAAGTTATAAATCAAGAAGAAGAAAGACTTTTCCGAGCCATTTCGAAGATCGAGAAAAGACCTAAGATTGAGGTTCCAACATTTTCAAGAAATCGTAACCCAAAAGAATTGATTGACTGGATCAATGAATGTGAGAATATTTCAAGTATGAAGATGTTGAGGATCCTGATAGGGTCAAATTTGTGAAGGCCGGACTGAAAGGTCATGCGAAGATCTAGTGGCAGGAGATCTAGTTAGAGCAAAATCAAAGAGGAAAGGATAAAATCACAAGATGGGATCGGATGGTGGATAAATTGAAGCAACTGTTCATTCCTGTTGATTATGAACTTGACCTATTGAAGAAGATGCAAAGTTTGAAGCAAGCAGGAAGATCTGTTCAGGAGTATATAGAGTAGTTCTATCGAATCCTCATCAGAACAGACCATGCGGAAGCTGATAAGGAGAAAGTTTCCCGTTACCTTAATGGGTTAAGGTTGAGCATTCAGGAAGAATTGAATCTGGTTCGAATGAACAGTATTGAAGAGGCATACCAATTTGCCCTAAAAGTAGAGGAAAAGTTGAACAAGAAGTTTGAGAGCAAACAAAGTGCAAGAGGTCGTGATGGAAGATCTGGTGGACGGTCATATGGAGATCAAAATGAAGATTTGAAAAAGCGGGATGATGCCAGTAATAGTTAGAATCAAAGAGGAGATAATTTCAATCGTTTCCATGATCAGAAAAATAGAGATCAGAGAGGAAGAGGAAGAGGACAAGGATCTGGAAGAGGAGGCTTCCGTGGAACATGTTTTCACTATGGAGAAGAAGGTCATAGGGCATTTGAATGTCCTCAACGCCAAGGAAGGATAGATAGGAGGAATGAAGGCCAAGCCAAAGTTACACATGTTGATGAGGATGCCACATCATCACATTTTGAAGATGCTGAAAGAGGAGAAACGCTGATTAACAAAAGAGTCATGCTAAGTGGTGAGAATGAACTTGAACAAAGGAGGAGCCTATTTCACACCAGGTGCAAGTGTGAGGGTAAGTGTTGTGATGTGATTATTGATAGTGGTAGTACTGATAATTTGGTGTCAGAAGAGATGGTGACAAAGTTGAAGCTCGAGAGGCAGAAACATCCACATCCATATCGGGTTGCCTGGGTGCAGGATGACCACAAGGTCATGGTCAGTGAACAGTGCCTAGTGAAGTTCAAGATTGGCAGGTACCAAGATGAGGTACTATGTGATATCATATCTATGGATGCATGTCATATGTTGTTGGGTAGACCTTGGTAGTTTGAAAGGTGTGTTGTACATGATGGTTGTGTGAATACCTATCCCTTGATAAAGGATGGAGTGCAACATAAGCTAAAACTATTGAAGGAAATAGAAGAAAAGGTATGTGGTAATGCAAAAATAACTTTTGTTGATAGAGGAAATTTCTTAGATGGTATGCGACATGAGCATATGTGTTTTACCTTAATTCTAAAGGTTAGTAAAGAGGAAGTAGAAGATGTACCTGTAGAAGTTGCAGAATTATTGAATGAGTTTCAAGATATTGTACTCGATAATGTGCCTAATGGATTACCACCAGTAAGAAAAATCAGTCATCAGATGGACTTGATTCCAGGAGCCAGTTTGCCAAATAAGGCAGCACACAGAATGACACTAGCAGAAAGTGAAGAGTTGAAGATAGATTTGAAGTTTAGTTCATCACATCATCCACAGATTGTGTATGGAAGTAGTCCAAGAAATGCATCTGAGTTAAGAATGATAGATAAAGGAGAAATAAGTAGTGCTGAAGCTGAGGATTTTGCAGAACACTTGAAGAACATTCATGAGGAGGTGAGGAAGCATATTACCAAGATGAATGCACAGTGTAAGGTTAAGGCAGATGAGAAAAGGAGGCAGAAGGAATTTTAGGTTGGAGACGAAGTCATGGTTCATTTGCGGAAGGAGCGATTTCCAGTTGGTACATATAACAAGTTGAAAATGAAGAAGTTTGGGCCATGTAAGATAGTGAAGAAGCATGATTCGGGAAATGCATATGAGGTCGAGTTGCCTACTGAGCTGAATATTTCACCAGTGTTTAACATTTTAGATCTGACAGAGTATCATGAGGGAGGTGTTGAAGATGAGATCACAGCAGCACAGTGGAGTATTCTAGCAACCAGTTCAGCTACCAAGGAGATCGAGGATATATTGGACAGTCATGTTGGTAGAAGCACAAGGAATAGGACATATGAAGAATATATGGTCAAGTGGAAAGGATGACCTATTGAAGATTCATCATGGCTGACAAGGGAGGAGGTTAACCGTCTTGGTTTTCCTCTTCACACCTGAGTCGTGACAGGGTCACTTCTCAAATTACCTTGGGTGTCTGATGCAGGAGCATCCTGGGTGTAAGAGAAATCTTGCATCACCCAAAAATATTTCTAGTTTTGTTTTCAATAAGGGCTATCTTGTGTAGAGATGCTATTTATGGAAACTTACTATTTTTAGTAAGTTGGTCATACAATCTCGGAATGTTCTGATTTCACAAGTGGAGGTTCATCTCAGTCATTTCAGCCTACCAGTTGAGTTTCATTGCCACATCATCAGTATTGGTGAAGTTATTGAGGTTTTTGGGTATGAAATATTTGAGCTCAATTTTGAAGGCCTTAGATGGTCTGGATCATGATCGACCCTCGGCTGACTAGCGCTTTCATGTGTCAGGCACTATAGATCTCGTCATGGCATTTCTGAAAAGTGGTTAAAATAGAAAAACGGAGCTACAGTTAAAAATTTATGGCCTTCGGAAGTTGGGCTACCTAAAAGCATATTTTGTATTTCTTTTGAGCTGACCCTATTATAAAAATTGTGAAAATAAAATAATTCTATGTATAGTCAGCCTTAAGGGCTAAATTTTTGGAACCTTCTCGGGTAGTGAAAATTGCCTATATAAGAAGGCCCATAGTGTTGTCATAGGTAGTTCGGAGCAGTTCTGGGTTGATCTGGGTAATGATTCGAGGCTTTGTCCTACAGAATATTGTAAAGGGAATGCCCATGTGGCTTTGCATATTGTAATTCTAAAATTTGTAATTCCACATTTGTGGAGATAATAAGAAGCCCATTTTTTGTTCTTGCAAATTGTTGTTGTTTCTATGTTTCTGTTATGTGTTTGTGGTATTAAGGGGAGCACCCTTCATCATATTCTCCTTTGGAGATCTTAAGGCCCCAAGCCCAGATGGGTTTCCTCTGGCTTTATTCCAAGACTACTAGGAAATTGTGGTTGAAGACATCTTGAAAATGGCAAAAAAAAAATTTAGATCTAGAAGAATCCTTAACCAAATAAATGCTACTTTAATTTCCTTGATCCCTGAAAAGAAAGATGCTTCTACTATGCATGACTTCTTCCCTATTAGTCTTTTTAACACTATCTATAAAATTATATCTAAGTTGGTGGTTTTTAGACTCAAATCTATTTCAGATAAATTGGTCTCTCATAATCAAAAAGGGTTTGTTCAGAGAAGGAACATAATGGATGTTGTGCTTACCACTCATGAACTGTTACATTCAATGCACCACAGTAAGAAGTTTAGGCATCAACATTGAAAATATAATTAAATTGTATAAAGGAAAGATGAAATAGAAGCTAGATATTAATATTAAATCGTCGTATACCTTGATGGTGCAATGCCTCTTTGAATGTGATAAAAAATGTTAATACAATAGCTTGAACTCCACAAAAATCCAAAATGAAATCATGAAAGATAATCTTTGTATAATGGATTTTATAGTTTTCCACAATGCTTGATAAAGAAGAAGAGGAATGTTTTGAAGACTTGGATGCATGAAGACCTTGAGAGTTCTCTTGAAATCTTGATCTATTGATTGTCCTTGATATGATGGTTACTTGATAAATCCTCAATGATTCTTGATGTCAAAACAAGGAGAGATGGGCCACTTAATATACCTTTCACTATATTTCAAGATTCAAAACTGATCTAGGCCAACCTAGAGAGATAATTTATCACCAAAACATCGACATGAGACTCTAGGATAAATTTGAGATATTTTAGGTAGGTACATAATGTCTAAAATGTTATGTACTTAGGTAAATAATGTCTAATTTTTTGTGTGCCTAGGAAAATGTGATGAAATTGGAATGGGAGACTTGGAAGATAGGTAGATGAAAGAAAAGAAGGTACAATTGATTTTGAGGTTAGGAATGGGTACAAAGGCCACAAAATGGTAATATAGGGCCTATGTAGACCAATAAATGATTGAAGAGGATAAATAATAAAGGATCACACTTAGCAATAAGGGCTTACCTTGAGTTTTGAAGAAATTGAATTAGTAGAGAACTTATAATAGTAAATTAAAGGTTGGATGAGAATTAGCATTGAAATCCATGTGGGAATCTATACATACTAAAATGGGGCTAAAATGAGAATATAAATATAGATGATTACTTTTTAGGATGATACATTTAGCCCCCACTTTAGAGGGAGTATGATACAACCTCATGCTCATGACAAAGTAGAAAAAAGAGAGAGAAAGAAGTGAATATCGTGGGAAAACTACAAGGAGATAAGATATGACTAAGTTTAAGGACACGAGCCCAAAACCCAAGGATCTTAACTCGTACAACCATGTGCAAGGATACATAAAACAAAAACAAAAGTCTAAAGCTTACTAAGATTCCAAGTCAACTAGTTGAAGAGACCTTATTAAAAAAAATAACTCAACTTCTAGCATCATGCTTAGAAAGCTATTGCAAAAGCACTAGTGGCCACATGGAAAGTGCAAGAGTGAACATCAAAGATAAGACAAGAATCCATGATCCAATCAAATAGAAAAGTGTGTTATGTTATATAATAATGGAGAAGAGGAAAGACAATCATGGATGACACAAGCTAACCATTTCTATTGGGCTAGGTGATCCATGAGAGACATAATAAAGAAACAAAAGAGGGGGGGATGGTTTATAAATTTATGTTATGCTAGTTCCACCATAAAAGATAATATAAATATGGAGTTTATGGTCTAGCACATGCTAGTCAAATCATAAAAATATATGCAAATGAAAGGTTGAATGGTCTAGCAAATTATGTTATGCTAGTCAACTAAATCTGAAAATGTATGCAAAGGAGAGGTCAAATGAGCTAGAAAGTTATGTTATTCTAGTTCAATCAATCCTAAGGATAACCAAGGAAAGCATTGTATCCAAGGAAATTCACCAAAAATGTATAAAGGAGAGTGATATGTCCCTAGCAATTTATATTATGCTAGTGTAGTCTACCTAACATGCTTAAAGTAAATAGAATATTTGAAATAAGGAGGCCATATGTACCCCCCATTAAGATGGAAAAGGAGGACTATTTTGACATCTTAAGGAAAAGATGAACAAGAGTCAAGCACCTTTAACACCAGGGAGGTATCCCACAAGAAACACCTAGTCCAATCCAAGGAGGTCACAACTCCTATGAGGTCAAGGTAGGGACAAATGCAAAGAGATACCAAGCAACAAGCGTAAAGGGATTCTTTTGAAGGATTCTGAAAAGAGATCTAGAAGAATAAGGGAAGAATTCACACCTTACCTATTTCTAGGTAAAGGGATTTTTGATGAAGGATAACACACATTTAGCCTTTAAGTAAGGGATATGTTTCTTATGGATACCCAATTATGAAAAAAGAAGAGGTTAGTATCCTTATGATCAAGGATACTAACCTCTTATATAAGAGAGAATCCCTAATGTAAACAAACAATTCTACGTAATATTGGATATCACAAAATAAACCAATGCCACTTAACCAAGGTAAATTGGATCCTTAAGAAAAGGATAATAAATTGACATACTACACTTTCCCCCCAACCGTAGAGGCAAGAATGAGAATAAGGAGGACTATTATGTTGCTCAAAAAGTATGATCTAACCTGAAATTGTACCACCATGAATGATAGTGATCACCCAATGGAGAGGCTAACAATGTCACATAGTATGGAGCAACATAATAGGAACTTAAATGTTATTCAAAGTAATGATAATTGAAAAATAACTTGTTATATGTATAATATCATAATCAATGAGTTTCTAAAAAAATTCATGAATATATTTACATTCATTAGTATAGTGGTCATTGAATAGTCTCACAATAGGTAATGATAATCATGCCATAATGTCTCTCTTAAAAATAATGTATTCATACTAAGGATTACTTTTCCCATCATGAAATGCATTTAGATTGTCAACCCAAGGATGTATACTTGAAATGGGACAGCACAGTTTGTGCACTAAACCCCTCAAAGAGTCATACTACCTAAGTTGCAGGAAGATAAAGTACATGAAAGAAACCTATGCTATTGCTACAGGAAAGTAAGCACACTTAACTACTTAGTGAAATTACTGTTGAAAGCTTGCAAACTTAACCTAAGCCTATTTTAGCAACTCAAAGCATTCACTATGTCTACCTCTGCAAGTGCTACAGGAACATTCACAATAATAATGCTGCAAGAGTAAAACGGTAACTTCTACTTGAAAGTACAAGAAATACAGAAAGCAGTTCTACTCTATTCTAATCTACTCCACCTTCCAATTGGGCCCCCTTGGTTGGCTTCTTCTAACTACTAACACATAATATGCTTAGAATTACTCTTTCATTATATTCTCATAAACTGATTACATAGTAATGGAACAATACATGAAAAATAGAAAGAGTTTCTCTACTATGCTAAACACAACAATTGTATATATTTTCACATTACATAACTAATCAATCAAATCCCTTTATATAGAGGATTGATACTTATTGAAAGCATGAAATTAAGTTCTGACTAAGTCTCGCCATAGAAGAAGGAAATATAACAGCTCACGATAGAACACAATAAAGTTTGGATAACTGTCTCAACATAATAATAAGCACTAAGGAAATATAGAAGAGTTGTTTCCTATATTTTTTGGAATGGTGGCTCCTCCATAGTAGCGACATGATACTCGGTGCTATGATGGCTCTCTCCATCATAGCTGGAACTTCAACGTTTATTCTTTAATGCAGTTGATCCACTCTCCAGTTGTTCCTTTTCCCTTGCAAGTTAGTAGCATGCGGGTATGTATACAAGTCAACTAATCAATTCTTATCCAAATATTAGAAAATAGATTAAAGTAGTTATATGAAGTACTTCAATATATATATATAATGTTCAGCAAAACATGTCATATCTAACTACCCATAATCTTGGTGGTTCTAACTGTACTTATCACAAGTTCAAATAGTTATAGGTCCATGAATGTCTTGGAAATGTTTTAACAAAACATAAGGATTATCACAAAATAGAGACAATAAATTGTCTCATCATCTGCCCCTCAACAAGCATAATGCTTTTCCTCAAGCATTATACTTTCTTGCTATAAACTTGAAGTCACCAACATCTATCTTTCCCTTCTTCCTACTCTTAAAAGTATAATAGAATCCCCTTGACCTCTCCCAGTAATCTGCATGATGTTCCTCCTGTAGCTAGTCTAGTCTGGTAGCAATGATATCATATAGTGGCCATAAGAGCATTGACAGTTGAAAAGACAAGGGAATCCATAGTTCTCTTCTAACTTTCCATCCTAGCTGCATGTACCTGGTTGCTCTGTTCACAGCTGCCTCAAAATTTATTGGGCTATGTGGCTCAAATTTCTTAAAGTTCTCAGGTAGCCTATTTCATCTACTTCTTACCCTGGTGAGAGCTCTCTAGAATGTAAAATATGGTAACCCTTGATACTCCCTGTAAACCCTATCTCTGAGTGCAAAGACCTTTTCTCTGATTTCAGGTTTCAACCTTCCATAGGTTAGGTTAAAGCCAATCTCTTAGGAGGACATCAAGTTTTCTTGATTCAGCCCTTAAGGGTAATGGCTCAGACTTTTCCAAGTCTCTATAGTTATTTAGCTACCTATCATAATTTCCTTTATTCTACATGTAGGACATTAGGGCTCTCAAATGGATATCTCCTATATAAAGAAAAGGGTTCCACTCAGTTTCATGAGGAATGAAAAAATTATGCAGATAAAGCTCACAGAGTAAGTTCTATTGCCATGAAGGAAGGGTTTGGTACAATCCATAAAATTCTTGAGCTGATTTAAACTCACATTCTATATCCTTCATAGCCATCATTAGCTAAAATAGGAGGAACTGTCCTTTCAAACAAATGGCATAAATGATGGGAGGTGGTCTACAAGTTATAACCTGATCAGCTAGTTTGAGAGCACGATCCATTTGTTGCTTCTGTTTCTTCACTTGTTATTTAAGAATTTCTATCTCCTCTTGCTTCTCATCTATCTCTTTCTACATTCTTTTTCTTTCTTGTTTCCACAAAGTTCTCTAGAAGACAAACTGGTTATATATGCTGAAAAGGATAGATTGTACTATTGGAGGGCCAAATTCTTGCAACTAGGTGTTCTATTTTCTCCTTTCCTTACAAGCTTGTTCAAAATATTTAGCAAACCATGTTCTTTTATAAGGCACAATAGACATATGGGAATAAATAGGAATTGGTGGAGGAGGCAATTGGACATCTTTGGCAATGTTTTCTTGTGCTATATTAGGGCTTTCCTCAAGTACACCCAGATCATCATGTGATATATTTCCACAAGGTTCTTACAGATTTTGGGGAGATGAAGGCACTTCTATTTTCTTAGGGGAATTTTCAGAGATATACTCAATAGAAGCTTCTGTGGTAGGTTTTACTAATGGAACACTTAGGTTTTCTAAGGAAATTGGAGAAACTTGTGCTCGCATCCAAGGACTTCTCTGCATAGTTGATTTTACAACCTCAGCAGTCTTCTTTTGTAGAATTATTTTTGAACTTACTACTGCAAGAGAAGATGATGTAGGAGCCAACCTTTTTCTTTTACTTTTTGGAACTATAGGGATTTGAACTTCATTCTCAAGATCAGGGGTTTCTTCTCCAATTTTATGTTTTCCTTTGCTTGTGGAAGAGGTAGGGACATTACTTTCTGGAATGGGTGAAGGCCTATTTTCTTGAAGGATTTATTGTTCTTTTTCTTGTGTAGTTGTTTCCATAGCGGGCTCAGAAGGTTCAGCATCATTTTCAAGGGGTTGCTCAGCGGGGTCAACCCGAGGTTGCAGTGTTTTATGCTGGACAAATTTTGACCACTCTAAGGGAGAGACATCCCTAATGGATTTTTCAACTAGCAACTTAATTAGGGCATGGTAGCAGACAAAATTTGCATTTCCTTTTTGAGTCCCCTCAGTGCTAATACTTAGCATATTATACAAGAAATTAGGGACATTTACTAGAAGACTATGCTTTATACAACTAAGTAGCTTAAAATGATGTGCATGTAAATTTGAAAATCTTCCCTCACATGTTAGGTACTTGATAATATGAGTTTCTAACTCATTGAATGGTGGATGAAGAGACATTTGTTTCCACCCTTGCTTGCTAATCTCTAGAGGAGGATCACTTGGAATGGAAAACTGGGCTTGTGATGACCTGGCGTCATGTTCATTGGGGTAATGTTCCCCAATTTCTTGTAACCCAGTTACCTCTTCTATTCGCTCCTCTGTCACGACAACCATTAAACCCCATACGGTCACCTGCCCTTCTTTAAAAGTATTCATAAATTCAGCTACCACCTCTTCATTAAAATTTGATAATTTCAGGAAATAACCCAACCAACCACATGCATTAAACCTCCTAACTGCTTCAATGTCTAAAAGAAAAAGGCCATGATGCACTAGCTCACGTCTCTGCAACTATCCGCCCATTTGTTTCCAAATATTTTGCCTCCAAATTTCTACTCACCGTAGCTTGTTACTCTTTCAATCCCTCCTGTTCTACAAATACCTTATTCCCTTCTTGAATTTCAAATGCTCTTGTTGAAAATATAGACCTTTCTCTTCAATTCTTTTGTTATTTTTAGCATCAATCAATAATAATAGCATTTTAATAGAGGAAATTATAACTTTAACTGCGAGTTGCCACACAATTTAGTTATAATCTTTTCAGGTCATATCAATCTTTAGAAAATTAGGAATTATTCGAGATTTATAGTACGATAAGTGTGTGAAAGTAAAGGGACTTAATGAAACAAGGCCTAAGTACAACTTTGAAATGACAAGTGACAAGGATAGCTTAGAAATGACATTAGAACTTAATACACTTCCCCTGCCCTAGACAAGACAAGAACAAGTGTCCACACTTGGTACATTCGGCACGAGATGAGGAACTGGCATAATGCCTTAATCATACATTTATTGCAGTACTAAATATAATTACCCAAATCTATATGCTAAAGGTGGAAAGAGATTGGAAAAGTTGTACTTGGAAATTGATTACTGTACATGTGAAATAAAAGGTGGTGAGAGTGAAATAATGTTGGTAGCTGCATGTGTCAGCTGACGTGGCTCTTATTGAAAACATATAAATAGGAAAAGATAATGACGTGGAAGGTGGGCAGATGGAAGAGAGAGAAATGAAATGGGTTGGAAAGAAGAATAGAGAAATGTGAATGGAGAATTGGACTTCATGCGGCATGAAGTTTTATTATGGGGGTACTTTGAAGGAATGCTATTTTGAAGCTGTAGGAAGAAGGTTCTCACCTTTAGCTACAAGAAGTGTTACATGTTGCGTTGCTGAAGTGTTATTACGAAATTGTTGTAGGAAGTCCTCTTTTGTTTGGGGTTGTTGATACACGCGTAGCTGATGTCCGTTGACAAGTAGTTTGAATTGCACTGGGTCAATTATTGTCAACTGGACAGCTTTGTTGTCGAAGATATATTCAATTGCATAAGGTCATAGCCATCTTATCTGCATCTTTCCTGGAATTTCTTTGAATTTGAATTCATACAATAATGCCCAATCACCCATGTTAAACTATTTTCTCTTAATATGGGAATCATGCCACCTCTTCCATTGTTTCTATATCATCTTCATGCACTCCAATGTAGATTTACGCATTTTTTCCAAGGAATTGAGTTGTAGAAGGCGTTCTTTCTGTGTTGGAGGGAGATTAATATTTAATTCCAGCATTGTACGCAATGTCTTGTGCTCGAATTCAATTGGTAACATTGTTGCCTTCCCCTATACTAATTCAAATGGATTGAATCCTATGGTTGTCTTCCAAGTTGTTCAGTACGACCAGACTACCTTTGTGAGTTTGCTGCTCCAATCTCATTGGTGTAGATGAACTATTTTTGTTAAGATGGCTTCAATCTCTCTGTTTGTGACCTTTGCATGTCCATTTTCTTGAGGATGATAAGGACTGGACTTCTGGTGCTTGATGTTGTATTACTTCATGAGTTCAGTTATCAAATTAGATGTAAATTGTGCTCCCTGGTTAGTTACAAGTTCTCTTGGCACTCCATATCAGGTGAAGCTATCTTCATATAAAAACTTTGCTACCTTTTGATCTCATGCATGCTGCGTGGATTTTACTTCCACCCATTTGGTCAGATAATCTGTGCATACCAGGATGTATGATTTCTTGTTTGAAGGAGGATCTATTGGACCAATGAAATCCATACCCCATTTGTCAAATGTTGTTACCACCATTTGTGGGTTTAGTGACATTTCATTTGATTTGGTGGGACGACACATTCTCTAGCATTTTTCACATTTTATTGTATAGCTAGTTGCATCCTTGTGAAGTGTTGGCTAGTAGTAACTTGTTGTCAGGATCTTCAAAGTTGTCCTCTTGGCTGCAAAGTGGCCTCCACATGGCTCATCATGACAAGCATGGAGAATATCATATGTGTCATCCTCTCGCACACACCTTCTCATGATTTGGTCTAGACCGGTATAATACAAGGTGTTGTCAATCTAGGAGAATTGGAAACTTTTCTCAACAAGCATTCATCTGTCCTTTGGAGAGAAATGTGGGGGCATTTTGTCAGCTACAAGATAGTTAGCTATATCAACATACCATGGATTTTTTATAGCAATATGAAACAGGTGTTCATCAAGGAATGTATCATCACCCATAGTAGCATTTGAGTCAGCATTTTGAATTTTGGATAAATAGTCAGCCACTAGATTTTCCTTCCCTGGCTTGTCAATAATGGTTATATCAAATTCCTGCAATAGAAGAATCCATCTTGCTAACCTACCTATGATGGTAGGTTTGTTCATTAGATACTTGATTGTTGCATGGTCAGTATGAACAAAGATGGGGTAACCTGTTACATAATGACATAATTTGTTTAAAGCATAAACTACAGCCAGTAATTCTTTTTCAATTACTGTGTAATTTAAATCTGGTCCATGTAAGCTCTTACTAATATAATAAATGGTGTTTTCAAGATTACTAGTCTTTTTTCCTAAGACAACACCTATTGCATAGTTTGAAGCATCTGTATGTATGTGAAATGGTAGAGACCAATCAGGTCCTTTAAGGAATGGTGCAATTGTCAAAAGTGACTTGAGTTGCAGGAAGGATTCAGCACAAGCTAATGTCCAGATAAACTCAGCCTCTTTGGTAAGCAATGTATATAGAGGACTAGCTATTTGACTGAAATTCTGAATAAAATGCCTATAATAGCCAACATGTCCTAAGAAGGATCTTACATCTTTTTGCTTAGTAGGTGTAGGTAATGTGAGGATTACCTATATTTTTGTTCGGTCTACTTGGATACCTACTACTGAAATGAAATGTCCAAGTACAACACCTTCCTGAATCAACATAAAACATTTCTCACTGTTGAGAGAGAGATTGTGTTCCTTACATCTTATTAGTACCTTTTCCAAATTTTGTAGAGCTTCTTCAAAAGTGACCCAAATGCAGTAAAATCATCCATGTATATTTCCATGCAGTCATGTGAAATGTTAGCAAAAATACTAATTACAACCCTTTGGAATGTTGTTGGAGCATTACACAACCCAAATGGTAGGACAAAATATGCATAAGTTTCCCAGGGACATGTGAATGTTGTCTTTTCTTGATCCTCTAGAGCAATACTAATCTAGTTGTATCCACTGTATCCATCAAGAAAAGAAAAATACTTTTTACTAGCTAAGGTATCAAGTACTTGATCAATGAAAGGTAAGGGAAAATGATCTCTCTTTGTGGCTTTGTTTAATTCCCTATAATCTACACAAATTCTCTATTTACCTCCCTTTTTGGGCACTATGACCAAAGGTGATACCCATTTTCTATCAGAGATTGGATATAATAAACCAACATCTAGTAACTTTTGTAACTCGGTTTTAACTATCTCTCTTAACGTTGGGTTAATCCTTCTCTGAGGCTGGCGGAGTGGTAGACTTCCTTCATTGATATAAATCCTATGAGTACAAAGTGTGGGGATCAGTCCCTTCATATCCCCATAGTCCCATGCAAAGGCATTTTCATGTGTTTTTAGGAGTTTGGTTAATTGCTCCAACTGTTGTGAGGGCATCTTGTTATTAACATGAAGGGTATGACCCTAGGAAAGCTCAACAATAGTGGTAAGGTGAAGCATGGATACTTCAGATATAGGTCTGGTAAATATTTCATAGGGTAGTAACTGATGGATAATATTGGGGTCTGATGGAAAAACATTGTCCTTAAAGCAGTCTTTGTAGGTAGACAGCTGCAACACAGATCTCTTAGAAATGGCTTTTATCACAACACAGTCATTAGTAAGGATGTTTTGAATTATTGCATCTTCCTCTTGCAACTTCAGAAAATACTACCTATGTAACATCATTAGCTAAGCCATAGAGTTCAACTCTTCTTCTCAATCTCCTAAATCTAGCCATATAGGGGCGCTCAAATCTGGTTGAGGTTGAGCTGGAGGGTATAATGCTAGTTTCTTAGTTGCTTGGCTATCTAAAATTGTCATGTTCCTTGATCTACAACTAATGTTGGCATTAGTTTTTTCTAACCATGGATGTCCTAAAATAACATGGTAACCAGTAAGATTGACCTTGGGTGATAAAATCATAAAATTAGCAGGATATTCCTAGGAGTCTAAGGTAACTATTATGTCCTCTATCATGCCATCAAGGGTAACAGTAGAACTATCTGCAAGTTACAAGATTGTAGGAGTAGTTCGCAGGACTTCTATACTCATTTTATGCATGGTATCCTTAGTCATAAAATTAATGGTAATGCTTAAATCTATTAAAGCATTTTTTACAGACTGAACATTAATGATGATAGTGGCAATCGAGCTCCCAAGATCAGAATACTTTAGAATTACAAGCTTTCCCAACATAATATCAGCTAGTTGTCCTATTACATGAACTGTTGTGGGATCTTTTTTCTTTCATCCAGGATTTTTGAGACAATCCTCCTTAATGGCTTTTCCATAGATAGGAACATCTTTAATGGATTGAAATAGAGGAATCTAGATATGCATGATTTTTAGCTGGTCAAGGATATCAAACAATTGGTCTTCTTTGGGTATAGGTTTGTCCATGCCAAGGCTCTAAGGAAAAGGAGGTTTTATGGAGGTCTGAACATCAGCTAGATTGGAGACATTAGCTGGGGAAACTGTATTTGGAAAAGCATTCTCTGAGAGTGGTACTGATGCTGCAGGAAGGTCTAGCACTTCCATGATGAGAGGGGGTTCAGTGTAGGCAAATTAGTACCTAATCTGAGGTGTATATCAGCTATTTTGAGTGCATAAGTAGGGTACTACTGCACATCAGTAGCATACATTTGCTTCTAATGTGGTTGACTATTTGGATTTGGTTGTGGCTAAGTAGGTAACTATGTCTTCTTTTGAGGACTTGTATTTGTAGGAGATGAAATAATTGTAGGAGGATTCACTGGAGGTGGCAAAAGTGGATACCTAGGAGTCTGGTTAAGCCATTTTTGAGGTCCTCTCCACTGGTTAGTGGGTTACCAATTCCCTTGTGGTGACTACCATTGATTTGGAGGTTGTGGCCATTGGGGTTGTTGTGGATTAAACCATTGGTTCTATTGATTATTGGGCCATTCATTATTCCAAGTAGATTGAGTATACTGAGGAGGGTTTTGGACATTCCTATTTTACCACTAATTATTATAAGGATTTGAAATTTGCAAAGGATCTTGAGGCATACCTTGTCTCATGGCCCATGGCCGATGATGAGCAATAAAGAATACTTGCTCGTCCTCTCCTTCTATCTTTAAATACTTAGTTGGAAGGTGTTGATTCTCCAGGTTCGCGATCAGCTTGCATTGACAATCTTTATTCTGGTTGCGATAATGGGGACAGTATTCAGTGAGTTGTTCCTCCATGTCTGCATGCTTCTTCTTGGTAGTCATCATGTCCAGGTGTGTAGTGACATTGTTAATGATGTCTTGCTTGAATTCTGACAATAGGTTTGATATTTCTATCTTGGAAATGTCAGAGCCACTTCCTTTGGCAACTGTGTGTCAGAATCCTCTACCCTTCTTTATTGTTGCTCTAGATAAATCAAACAAATCTTCTTGAGATCATCCCAAGAAGAGTGAGATACATCTCCTCCAGCCATAAGGTTCAATGCTTCCATGCAGTTATCATTCAATCCTCTCAAAAAGATTAGTTTTTGTGAATCCTCCTGTAGTGCATGTTGAGGATTCTTCTGCAAATTGTATAAGAAATGGGATATGTCATCCTCCAAGGTCTCA